>JAKVQX010000558.1:0-14511 GCA_030463015.1 Geotrichum citri-aurantii
AACAACAACAACAACAACAACAACAACAACAACAACAACAACAACAACAACAACACCCTCACTTTTTAAGTTTTTTGTTAAAAGGGCCCATGTTATACAGATTTACAATCCTTTCACTTCCTCTGATGCTACTTAAACTTAGTTTGCTATCAGTCCAACATTTTTTTTTTTTTTAATAATTAGTTCTAAATAGTATCTTGTTTATCAAGATTACAAAGAAAGACATTGAGTTTAAAGAAGACTCATCCCATTTCAATGTTATAGTTCACTACACATTATACCCACTTATCTGGTGTCTATCTAAAAAGTTATTAAAACACCCCACCTTTTTTTAAACTTACAAGATGAGTATGGTATCAGATCTTGACCAAAAAAAAAAAAAATTCAAAAAAAAAAAGTGTTAGAAAAGAACGTCGTGTCAACTTTAAAAATCGAGTTGACACACTTATACATGTAGATGAGGCCAAATCTATCAAAGTTTTTAACCATAATTCTGATGTTTTTATTAAGTTAATTTTTTTTGGTTGAAGCTAGAGATGAATAAGAGCGTGTATGTGGCGGCGCAAGGCTCGACCGATCTTGACCTTGGCACACTGCCGTGTTTGGTGGACCATCTACAAGCCAAGGAATAGCCGCATGTTTTGTACTAGAGTGAAAATAAAAAGAGGATGATGAAGTGTATGAAGAGTAATAATGTAATACATCTTATACTTCTAAGTTTGCTATTAATAATAAAAAAAATGAAGAAACTTCTTCTGAGGTAATTGAAGTGAGTTACAAATCGTATTGTTTGACGTGATAGAAAAAGGAGAGGTGATACAAACGTCATCAAATCTGGTTTTTTATGCATCTTTAAATGTGTGTGTATGATTATATAGTAGAAAAGGTGTGTGTGTGTGTGTGTGTGTGTGTGTGTGTGTGTGAGGGGTGTGTGTGTGCAAGTATGTTTTGTGTTTTACAAAGCTTTGTACAGACTCCACGGGTCAATTGTACAGGGCACTAAACATTCCCCGTTTTAATTTATTGAATTTATTGAAGTTAATTTATTTATTTAATATTTAATAGAAAGTATTTTTACTGACTTTTAATTTTTCATGCGCGTTAAATCTAACTTCACAGCACTAAGCGAAAAAAAAAAAAAAATCTCTTTTGACAGCGGGTTCTTGCCTCCCCGTTTTTTTTTAAAAAAAAATTAAATTCATTTAATATGTAACTACTACTGGTTGTCAGTATAATTAATTGTAAATGTAAATTGATAGTGCTTAGCCCTTTGATAGAATGTGACGTAGTTAGGTCTTTTTTTTTTATTGATTGATTGTTTCTCCTTTCTTTTTTTTTTACTGTAGTCGATACAGTTGATAGTAAATCCAAAACACACGCCCATACACACGCACAAGAGAAATTCTTTTTTTATTATTATGATTACATGTAAATAGATAGAAAAATTTGATTACATACTATTTCTTATTAACAGTTAGTATAATTTTTTAATTTTTTTGTTTTCAATTGCAGTGCTTCAATATAAATTCAAAAATTGAGAAAGTCCAGTTGAAAAATTAAACTACTGACAGGGGCAACAACAATAAGCTTAAAAGTTTTTTCTGACTTAATTTTTATGACTTGAGTCTAATCACAAACATAATCAGAAGCGCGTGTGTGTGTGTGTGTTTTTTTTTTTTTTTCTCTCTCTGGTCTAATAGTAAAAACTGAAAAAAAAAAATCCAACAAAAAAAAAAAATTGCTTAGATAATAATCACATAATTCTCAACATTGTCCAAAAAATGTGTGTGTAGAAGATTCACACACACACACACACACGCTAAAGTAGAAAACATCCTCAAGTGTTTCTCACCCCCAGTTTCTTCCAGAAAAAAAAAAGGTTATTTTCAGTGGTTGCCTACCATAGTTAGCAATCATAAGCACGAATAAGCATGTGTGTGTGTGTATGTGTAAGTGTATGTTTGTACACAAGTTTAATATTTAATAATTTTAATTTTTTCTATATCTCTCTCCCTTTATTTTTTGAATCTGTGTTCTCTCTTCTTAGATTTGAGAACGACAAGTTACTCAGGAAATAAAAAAAAAAAAGAGAAGCCTTGCTGACAAACAACAAGTCGGAAAGTTTTTTACAAAAAAATATCAAGTTTTTTTTTTTTTTTTTTGATAAAACCCGACGACGACTTAAAAGGTGGTTCATAAAAATCTCAAACACACACACACATACAAATTATACTTATTTTTTCTTTCTTTTTTATCCTTACTGTTCTACCTTTCCATTTATTTCCACAGGGACCTCAAACCCCGACCCTTCAAAATTTTTATATAACTGCTATTTTAGAAGCAAAGTTCATGTAAACCCTGCGTAACAATTTTTTTTTCTATAACAAGAAAATGTATATACCTAGAGTTTTCTCTATTTAATCTTGGTTATTATTCATAGTTTTTAAAAAAACTTATTTGCGCTTCTATACAAAACTTTCTATTCATTACATTCATTAAAAAAAAATCTACTGACACACATTTCAAACCCATTAGGCAATGTAGTACTGCTGGTTATCATCGTCCTCGGGAATCTCAACCTCCTTCAGCAATCCTGAGGCAACGTCGTACATTACACCATGAACCTCTAACTCGCCCTCCTCAACGGCTTCCATGACAATATCGTTGTGGAGCAAGTTGTAGACTTGGGCAATGCAGTTGAGCTCGGAAAGACGGTTAGCCTTAAGGTTGGGATCCTCGATCGCGTCGAGCTCCTTCTTGTGGCGGGCCTTGACGTCACGAATAGACTTGAGCCAGTTGTCAATGAGACCAAGCTTCTTAGTACCAAGCGATGCGCGCACACCACCGCAGTCGTAGTGGCCACACACGACAATGTGTTTGACCTTGAGAACCTGGACGGCGTACTGCAAGACAGCGAGTGAAGACAAGTCATTGTTGGGAAGAACGTTGGCAATGTTGCGGTGAACAAACACCTCACCGGGAAGCAGATCAAGGCAGCTGTCGCTTACCCGCGAGTCTGAGCAACCAATCCAGAGGACCTGAGGAGACTGGCCCTGACCATTAGTGGGGAAGAGCGAAGGACGTGACACGTTCATGCGTTCAGACCACGCGCAGTTGCGGGAAAGCAGGTGGTCGAACTTATCGGTAGGAGCAAAGCGGAAAAGTTGTTTTTGAGCGGTAGTAGCCATGGTGATGATGATAAATAAATATTAATGCAAAGATTTGAAAGATGAAAACGTGTTGGAGACTTGGGTTGGGGTGCGATGAATGTTGTTGTTGATTATGTTGTTGTTGATGATAGTAATAATAATAATAAAAGAAAGGGAATTGAAAAAAAAAAAGTGAAACTCGGAAGTATTTATAAACTCTAGCCGGAATGAAAATGATATAGATTCTAAAGATCGGCGTAAAGAAGGAAGGAAGAAAAAAAAAAATTAAAGAAGGGAAAAAAAAAATAAGTTGAGATTTTTAGTATAATTTCTTTTTTTTCCAATTTTTTTTTTTCCCTAAATCTAAAAAGGGATTTCGTAATAAGCTTGCCAGTCATAGCAAAGTTGTTGTTGTTGTTGTTGTTTTGCTGGTACCGCAAAGACACGACGACAAGTCAACAGATTTCCAACAATCGAAACAACGGGCGACTCATATGAATCATTGATCTATAAAAGACGAATAATGAATCTATTATGATAATCATAAAAGAAAATAAAATTTTTTAAAAAATAATTAAAAACACAGTCCTTCTGAAAAAAAAAAATTGGAAAAAAAAAAAAAAATAAAAACAAAGACCTGGGCAATGGCTGGAAGGACTTGAGACTACCACTGAGGACACTACAAAAACCAGCTTATCTCATACCAAAATAAAATAAAAAAAATTCAGGAGTAGACACACTCAAGTCTGTGAACCCCAAAAAAAAAAAAACCATCGGAGAGAGTAGCGGCGACACTACTAGAAGAACATTCAACCACAAATGCCTCTTTCATGAAACAATTTCTAGGCTTGACTGTTTGTCAAAAAAAAAAAAAAAAATCCTCTGTTCCTGTGTTTGCTAATTGCCGGATTCCAGCGGGCGTATCGGCAACTTATTGAAACCCTATAGAAAACCATCAATTACAAAAATAAAATCAAGTTTTTTTTTTTGTTTTTGAAAAGTAATTAGATCCCGTTCTGTCCGTTTAAACAATTTTTTTTTTTTGGTTTAATAATGAAATAAACCAATTTTCAGGGCAACACGCTAAAAATAAAAATAAAAAAATCAGAAAATAATTTTCATTCAATTGAAAAAAAGAAAAGATCAAAAACAAAAATTAAAAAAATGACAGACCGTTGTGTGTAATTAAAATTCTAAACGACAAAGGCTCACTCCTCCAAACAAGTTACCAAAACTTATCCTGAGAGATGAAAAACTGAAAATAAAAAACAACATTAGATTCCACATTTCTTTTTTTTTTCTATTTTTCTTTTTTTTAAGTGTAGCAAAACAGCAAAGAAACTTGCATATGTGTAGCAGCAAAAAAAATTAAAGTTGCTCTTGGCATGCATATCAGTTTAAAGGTTTAGGGTAATCTTTTTTTTTTGGCTGCTCCAACAAAATCTTATTAAAAAAAAACGCAAAAAAACGTCATGGATTAGTTCGCTTATCTAAGTCTAGCGTTGTATTTTATATAATCAACCATAAGTATCGTCCCATTCCTCTTCATCGTCGTCGTCATCCTCAACAACGGCCACTACAGCTTTCTTCTTCTCCAACAGGTTTTGTCGACACATTGGGCACGTCGCGTGCAGCTTAAGCCAGGGACCAATGCATTCCAGATCAAACCGGTGGCGGCCCTGGCACGGCAACTCTACGACAAGAGGGTACGCGTCGTCAAGGTAGCGGTTCGTGCAGATGGCGCAGCTGTCATCAACGCGCAACCGCTTCTTAGGGTAGCGCTCCAGGCTGTCAAGGTATTCCTGCGGCACGCCGTTGTTTTTACTCGCTGCGCCCGTTGGGTCTTCGTTCTGTAGCTGCTCCAGAAGCTGCTGCGCGAGTGGCGAGTCATCGAGGTTCTGGAGTGAGTTGACCATGGCTTCAAACATGTTCAGGTTCCCGCCGGTTCCGAACGCGTTGGTGTTATTACTGGTTTCGTTTTCCATAGAGAAAAAGGCAGCGAGGTCCGGTTGCTGAGCCAGGGTTTGGTTGTGCCGGCTAGTATGGCCGCCATTGCGACTGCCGACTCCACTGCTAGCGCTGCTGATGTTGTGATCATCTACGACAACAACAAAATAAAAAATAAACTCATTAGAAATCCAGCGTAGCAACGAATTAACTGCGTGGTTTTGTTTTTTTATGCACACACACGACCTTACCTTCGTAGGACGCCATTGTCGAAAGTGCTTCACAATTGCGTCTGTATCTCTATCTTTTTGTTTTTTGTAGGAGTACTTTATTTTAAGTCTTGGTGGCGCTCAGTACGTGCTCAATCGTCTCTCAGGTGGGAAGATTGGATTTGAAAAAATGTGTTCAACTCTTGTGTGGGTTAGGGTTATCAATACAAACCTGATTCAGACTAAATGATGGCGGCCTGATTGATTTGTTGTTTTCTATTATGGTAAGGCTGTAACTGTCGCTTCTTTTTCAAAGTTTTCTCTCATTGATATCCTGATAAGTGTTTTTTTGGAGATCCTATAAAGTGTATTGATCTTTTCCATGTTTAGTAAAAACATTTGAACTGACTCAAAAAAAAATCTTACAATTGTGTCACAAACACCCATTGTGTTCTGTGAACTATCTGTTTTACAGTGCTTTAAATTGGGTCTACAGAAGAAAGCACACTTTGTAGAAGAAATGGCTTTCCTGTTAATGCCGCCAAAGCCTGTTCCGATTTATTGTACACGTAGCATTGTACAACAAAATTTGGTTGCATTAAAAAAATAAATTGAAAATTTCTAGTAGTTCTGCAAAGTGTGAAATAAAACAAAAACACAATTTCTTTTGAAAATCAGAAAAAGCTCATTAATAGAAAAAAGTTCATAAGTAGCTCAAGTATTTGTTAGTAATTTGGGTGACTTACGAAGAAGCTTACCAACAAACTAGTAACTTGAATTAAAGCTAAATTTTACCAATAGGGGTTTTTTTTTTCAAAAATACTGGAATCATCAACTAGACATGAGAACCTAAGCTACCTAACTTTTTTTTTCGAGATACAAAGGGTCATAGTAAATGCTCGGCTGGAACGGGTTGCGTTACAAAAAAACAGGACAAACACACACACCTCACTTTGTATGGTTTTTATGGGGCCCTTTTTAACTATTGTTATAAACATTATTGGTTTATTTTTACATGTTTCAGGTACTAAGAGATCAAAAAAAAGGGAAATAGAATTACCAAAACACTATATCCGGTACAATTAAAAGACCACTAACTAACTTGTTTTTTTATTACAAGCCTAAAGCCTGTAAGCACAGTTTGAGCAACAACTTGTCAAAAAGATTTTGTAAATGTAACCTTCTTTTTAAAGAACAAAACCGTTTTTTTTTTTGGTACAACGTCATTCAGTTTTAATTTTAAATTTGATAATTAGGTGGTTAGTTGTAACCAAAAAGTGTTGTGTACTAGGATAAAACGTTTTCTATGTACGTATGTTGCGAAAACATAACAGGATTTAGAATAGGCAAAGTTAGTCAAAGAACTTCTTAGTGTCAAAAAGTCGCACGCACTGTCAACTGTTTTTTTTACGGATAAGCCGGATTCTAACAGATATACTTTATATCTGTTTTAGCAGACTTAGAAAACAATTGATTTACATTAGCAGTGTTGCTGCAGACTATCAAGGTTAAAAAAAAAAAAAAACGTCTAACGACTGTTTGGTACATCCAAAAAAATTCAGTTGTTATCGCCAAATTTAATAATTTTCAATCAAAACCAAAAAATTTAAAGTATGTCAAAAAGAGTGCATACAATTTATTGAGCGGTTTTTTTTTCTTCAAGATTTGTCTTCTTGTTCCTTAGCCGACACCCTACCGACTCAACTCACTGATACTAAATGCTGTTAAAGTAACTCCTTAAGTTTTTTTTTTTTTTGCTGTTGCCACAAATATGCCTCTGCCGGTGCCGACACTCCTCGGCATCAGAGATCTTGCCTAGTAATGAAAAGCTTTGCGTACTAAAGACTAGCTAATCATGCAGACGGCAAGCTGTGAAAAAAAAAAAAAAAAAAAAAACAATCTTGAAGGATCTAATATTTTGTCAATGAAATTTTTTTCTGGCAGAGAGTTCTACTACAGCTCCCGTATTATGCAATTCACTATTTCAAAGCACCCGCCATAACCGTCACCCCCCTGGGATTTTAAGATCGATCGCAACTTGTACTGGAATCGCGTCAGCCAGCTGAAAACGTAAAAAAAAAAATTACTAAAAACTTTTTTCCCCAACTTTTTTACAAGACCAATTAGTAACTGGTTTGGGTGTGATTGGGTGGGTGTGTACTATGTAGAAAGCTTGGGAAGTCTGGGGAACAGCAGCGAAAGTATAACGTCATCCCGTAATTTAAACTAGAAAAGTAAGAAGAAAAAAAAAGACACTAGAAGGTGGGGATAGAACAGGTATAAACTGTACGTTACTCGAGGCACAAAGTCGTATTAAGACTCTAGCTTCAATAGATCCCCCTTTTTAAGAAATAATTTTTTTCTCAGTACAGTCACTGTTTTGTTTTTTACTGTCACTACCTGTTGGGATTTTATTCCTGTACGTGTTAGTCGGCAAGTGTCAGCGTCTACAAAGTCTCAGTTTATTAAATCTTGTTTTTTTTTATCCGTTTAGGAAGAGCTTCCTCGAAAAAGACTCAAATGTGGAAATTCCGATATCGTTACTGTAAGGCTTTTTTTTTTTGCCGACTACCAGAACAGCAGTCGGCTACTACTTACTGAAAACAAAAAAAAAAACTCCTATAGTAGTATCCGGTTATCTACGCTTTTCTTTACTTTTTCTAGTGTAGGGTGCAGAGGTCAGGGCAAATTGTTGAAAAAACTGAAAAGAAAAAAAAACATAAGGTCATGATTACATGAACTTTACCGATTGTAAACAGTAGATCCAAAGCTTGACTTCTCAGTTGGAGCATTGTAGCTAATTGTAACAAAGAAGCAGTAGCAGAGAAAAGATATTAAAATTCAATACAACACTTAGAATGTTTTTTTTTTGTCTTAAAACAAGTTGGATTAGAGTACAACGTGACACAGGGTATAAAAGGGCCGACTACCAATAAGTTTGAAATTTTTTCTGTATTGGAAAAGCACTGAAATTTTGTTCTAAACTACTGAGCCAGTTCAGATCTTTTTTTTTTTTTTTTTGGAGTCTACTACGCACAACGCAAAATTAACAAGTAAACCCTAATAGCTCCCTAAAAGCCTAAAGCTCTCCACATTAATGACTTGACAAGTTTTTGTTTTTCAAAGTTGATTGATTTACGTCTTTTCAATCAAAAATGCCAAAAAAAAAAAAACTAAAGAGGATCAAAACAAAAACTCTTGGTGACATGCTTTGTATCAGCTGAATGTAAGATCACTGAGTTCACTTTAAGAAAGTCTAAGATATTAGCCGCGCTTCATAATTGCAAAAACAGAAATGTTACACATCTTTCTCATACTCAGTTATTTGCTGGGCTATCAAAACTGTCTAAACAGTCTGCTTCCCCCCACAAAGGCCCGAAAGTATAATTGGACACATGAAGTTTTTTTTATAAAAATTAAAACGTGTTACACTTAGTACGCTACTGTGTTAATTGTAACTTATGTTTCAAAAAATCCGGATGGGAATAAAGATATCTTACTTCTACTTATGTGTCAACCAATTTTTTTTGTTTGTGTGTTTACTTTCCTATTCTTCCCATTCTTTTTCTTAAACCTTTTTTAATACGAAGAAAATGGAAAAATTGAAATTTTTATCTTATACCTAAATACACATGTACACAAAATTGATTTAGTTTTAATTTTTCTGAATTAATCATTTATCACAAAAAATTGATTTAGAGTTCTTTTTTTGTTTTTAATGGCGCCAGTTTCAAAACGTGTGTCGTGAGTACCCCGTATTTAACTAGCATTAGAGGCGTGTATACAAAGGTAACAAAAAAGAAAAAAAATCAACTTGGTCTTTTTTTTTTAATTCAGAATAGAGCTATAGTTTAAAAAAAACTATGAGTATAATATAACACTTACTTTTTGTGCTAATCTACGCTTTTTTGACGACACTAAGTGCTTTTAAAAAATGATCTGCAATGTTTTTTTTTGAAAAATAAGAAGATTCAGTTGTGTAGAATTTTTAAGTTATAAGATCCATGTCTTATCGAAAATTTTTAGGAAGACCTTATCTCATGTAACGTTTTTAGCGAGTTTGGCCGACACAAATAATATTTAAAATTATGGGTTTAGCCGAGTCTAGACCACAAGCCATGTCAAATCTTGCTGATATTATTGATCCAATTTAATGCAAAGTTTTGCTTCTAACTCCAGCCAACTCGTACATTGAAGACTGAACCCTCCCGAATAGAGAAGTTGAAAAAATTTTTATCTTTAACGGGCATTTGCCAAAAAGCCAGTGCTGAAACCTTTGTGAAAAGAAGAAAAAAAATTAACTTAGCCTAGCCCGGTAACACAAATAAGCAATTATTTACCCTCTTAGGAGGAAGGTAAAAACGAATTGACGTAGGCTCTCTGTATATAGGCCCGCACTTGACACAGGGGCTTGCTTGTAGCTTTAACAAAATCTCATTATTTTTGTGGTTTGATGTGATTATCACGTTGTTTTTTTTTGTCAACTCCGTCGCCATTTGTACACATCATGCTGCCGCATCTTTTTTTTTTTTATCTTATCGGATTGGGCGTCTGTGGTGTGTACTTGAATATTTAAAAGCGTTAGTTGTAAAAATTGGTTTTTATGATTTAGTACACTAAAAAAAACTGGATTACAATTGACCGATGCAGTTTTAGCGGCGAAGTTTACAAGATAAGGTCTCCAAATTATAAAAATTATAAGTACATGTGCCAATACTCTACCCACTAAACTTGATTTTTTTGTACTTTAAATAAAAATCTTCTGATCAATAGTAAGATACTATATGGTAACATGTTTTTTTTTTTTCAATTTGCTCCTAACTAACATTATATTTTGCCAGTTTTTTGCAAAAGAAAGCAGTGCAGACATGTTGTAATGCACTCATACACATATTTGATGTAGAAGAATTCGTTCAAGGTTTTCTCGTTAGTTTTTTATGGTTGTAAACTAATCACATGGTAATTTTCCAATCACCACAGCTTCATTCGTTTTCTAAATGAATGTCTGAGTTGTAATTATGCATTGAAAAAATGCAAATTTGTAACGACGACCGTTGCATGAACTTTTTAGCTATAGCCATAATTTTTGAAACAAATCAAAGAAGTTGCTTTTTTAAGTTTTTTTAAAAATTAATTGTCTAAACTAAGTCAAAAATAATTGTTAAAGTTTGAAAATTACTTAGTAACTGGCATCCGAGTCGTGAAAAAGGCGCGACAAACTTCTAAATTCTGAAGTCAGTGAATTTGAATGTATCAATTTTTAAAAATGTTTTTTGTGCATAGTGTGATTCATGTTTTTCAAATGATAGGGCATTTTAGTAAAATTTATATTTAGCAAGTTTTTTGTCAATAACTTTTGAGCGTGACTGGTTACGCAAAGTAAATATAACATATTTGATTCTGATCGTTATCAAAATAAGAGTTTTTGTAATGCAAATAAACTGTTACAACTTTTTCTGAATATGAATTTTCATATTTTGACTAGTTTTATTTTCCAACACCAGTTTTTTTTTCAAGTTGAGCAGGTAATGCAAAAGGACCCAAAAAGTTTGTTGAATAAACATAAGCTAATTGAGTTCCACATTAACAAATCTCTCTAACTATTCATTCATGACTGAGTACGTCATAAATAGCCTACAAGTAATCAACTTTTTGAACGTCAAGCAGAGATAGCATTTTGTTTAATCTAATAATCATAGCGTCAGTGTAATTAATGCATGGATTTAAATTTTGTAAAATTACGCGTAATTGAAGTAGTTGAATTTGCAGTTTAAAATGTCGGCTGAGAGATATTATTTAAAATCTATATACATACTATCTTTTGCAGCATCCGGCCGGCAACTGTAAATAACCGTGTTATATACTTTCTTACTATGATACCTTAAATCGGTATATTAAATTCCGTCAATCTATAAAACATTTGATTAACTACTATAGCTGGTTATGAGTGTGCTTAACTTTTTTTCCTCATTAAATACCAATATTCTAGCTGTCATAGCTGCACTAGCTGCTTTGAAAAAAATGAAAAAAAACCTCATTACTACATTACGGTCTAAGGTATTTTAACAGTTGGATACTTTTAGAAGTGTCGTTTAAAATAATCTTCGAAATACGCATCATTAGTTTCTAAACGCTGACGTGCTCTCGCTTAGGAAAAAAGGTTAGCCATTCTTTCCATTATGCTTTTAAAAGAGATTGAGGGGTGAATGAAAACCAGATTTCTGTATTATTTGCGCACATTTTTTTAACTATAAATTAGCAGAAAAAAATAAACGAATTGAAATCAGCTTATCTGCAGAAATGCAATATTTTGAGTGCGTTTTTGAAGGTTTTGAGGGGTTTATTTTTATTTTCATTTTCATTTTTCAAAATTTGTCCCGTCATATCTCCAGGGTCTTGTCTTTTTGAAAGGGTTAGGGCAGTTTGGCAGCAAAGCTTAAGCCACTTAAGGCATTGAGCTGGATATAGGATATTTTCTATGTTTGTGAGTTGTGCTTTCTTATTAATTTGTCAACCTCCCAGAGACCAAGCTTATTGCAAAGGATACCAGGTTTTGGTTTAAATACCTAGTTATAAGTTATTAATACACATAATTTTTATTGTATTTCTTGAACTCTCCCTACCAGTTATATTTTAAAGCAAAATGATAACATTAGAAGCCTGCCAAAATGCATTATACCTAACTGTTCCGGCTGCCCGCCTTAAAGAAAACTATTTTGTCAAAAAGTTTCTCAATTGTCCTGGTTAAATTTTTTTGATGCTACACTTACAATCAATATCAAGCCAATGTAACAGCAGAACTATTGCACATTCTTGTTGAGGTTTTTTTTTGTAACAGTCAATTGGGATGGTAATGTGAATGGCGAGCCTTTAATCACAGATAGACAACAACATCCATGAATAATAAAATTGAACATACTGTATGTACAGCTTTCTTGTAGATGGTTACAAGAGTTTTTTTTTTTTTTTTTTGAAGTTTGTCTCATAGGTAACAGAGTAACTTGCAGCAAGCTACCAATTTTTGGACGTAATAGTGCTTATTATTTTGTAATCCGTGTTCTCCGGTAGTATATCATTAATTAACGCTTTGCTTATTAACTATGGGGTTAGAAGTCTTTGAAATAACCCCTAAAACAAATTTCTCAGATTTTTGTGTTCTATTTGATTTTTTTTTTGTTTAAAAACGAATACTGAAGTAAGTCAATAGAACACGAAATTTTTTTTTTTAATCCGCAAAACAAACACACAAAACTCTTTCCGTCACCAAATTTATTTTCAATTAAAAATCCAACAAATTTTCGTTAATAGAAAAAATCTTTTCGTTTGCTATCAAAAGTTTATTTGGTAATTGAATACGTTTTTTTTTTTTAAATGAAAACAATAGTAGCTGTGGAGATAAAATGTTTTTTAAGAGTTGAGAAAAAAAAACTTAGAACCAGTTTTTCCGCAATTTGAGTCTTATCTTTGAGTATAATTCAGTTCAACTCATGTGAAATCAACTTTCCAAGTTTTTGTGTAAATCTCTCACTTGGACTTCAAAGCAACTTGATCAACTCAAAAAAAAAGAAAATAGCTTTTTTACATTGTATCCTCTCTAAATTTCAACAAAAAAAAAGGCGTCAAAATTGTGCTTACCGAGAAAATTTGTAACAAATTTTTGTTAGTTACTAAAACAATTTAACAATTTTAAAAGTATGAGAAAAAACATTGAAAAATCTGAAAAGAGCTGCAATGTATGTAGGTATGTTTTTGTTGTAGAGTCAAAGATGGTGAAGGTGGAAAAAATATAGGGCAGCTGAAATCAAATTTGTTAAATATAAAGTGGCGATGAAGCACAACTGAAAAAAAAACAGCGGTGTCATCATCATATTTACTAAGCATATAGCAAGTTGATGTTTTAGTTAAGGAAGCTAGTTTGGGAGCTCTAGATGGTATGGAAGAACCCTAACTGGTAACTTAAGACATCGATCCTCAATTATTTAGAAAAGTGGTCAAAAAGGATTCAATTTAAGAATAGGTTACAACAAAGCATCTACCACTATTACCAAGTCAAGTCTTAAAAGCTGCAATATTAAATGAACGTGGTTGCGAAATAATTTTACATACAACATGTCACCAAGTTTATTATAGGCAGAGGCCTTCGAGGCTGAAAACTTTACAAGATCCAGAAAACTGCGGCCAAATTTAACCTTAAAACAACAAAAAAATATGGCTTGCGAGCAACACCTGGGTTTTAGGACCAAAAGCCTTAAGCGGGATCACCACACAGCAAAAGATTTCTTACTTTAGACTTATGTTTCATAGCAATGGCTTTAGATCTGAGTAGTCACACATTTTTCTTTGAGCTTTTGCTGCAAAAGACATAGCGCAGAGATTTATTTGGGAATTTTAGAGACCGCAAGGCTGAGGAAGGCTCGAAGTTAGCAAGCATTAGAGTTACATTTACATAAGTCTCGGCTAAAGCTAAATTTTAAAAAATTACAACTGTGTAAAAAACTTGAAAAACCTGTTGTTAGTGAACAAAATTGCTAAAATTAAACAATCAGCAAAGAAATTTCAATAGGCCTAAAAACCAACCCCAATATTTTAAGTGAGTTCTTATGACCAAGTAAAAAATAAGTTCAACCTGTAAAAAATTCAACTTTAGCGCGTCCGCACTATCTTGGTATGGTTCATCCCTCGGCAGATTTTTTTTCCAGTCGCTGCAAAGTACACCTTCTTGAAAACTAGTGCAACCGTTACGCTGTTTGCCACAAACATTACACAATTGTTTTCAGGTTACTGCAATGTAAGTTTATTGAGTTGAAGTATATTTACTATCAATCATCTTCAATCAACAAACTTTGAAATCTTTCGGTAAAGCCAAATTTTCGGTATGTGTCTGTGGGTACAAAAAACTTTTTTACTTTGATAGTTCACATTTTTTCCTATAGTCTCATCAGGACAATTAGATTGCCGCAGAACCGAAAAATTTCCTTAATTTACAAACTATAGGTACGGCACCCATCTCCGTTAGAACCATGCCCGTTATTTTTTTTTCCCACCTCCCCAATTTAAACTTTTTTTGAAATTTACCATCAAAAAAATGATTCATACAATTTCAAAGATTTATAACTTCACGAAAATCAGTCAAAAAGTTTCCTCGTTTTTTTTTTTAGAATCTCCATTATTAAAATATGTCAAATCCAAAAGAAGAGCGTATTGTC
>JAKVQX010000559.1:0-14501 GCA_030463015.1 Geotrichum citri-aurantii
TTTTTTTTTGTTTTTTTTGTTTTTTTTTGTTTTTTTTGTTTTTTTTGTTTTTTTTTGTTTTTTTTTGTGTTTTTTTTTGTTTTTAATGGCCCCATACCACTCAACCTTATCACATGCCCTAACCCTTTAACAGTTTGAGCCAAAAAAAAAAAAATAAAAAAAAAAATAAAAAATAATTCTATGCCCTCCTCCCCATACAATTTTTCACTCCTTCCATAATAAAAAAAAAAAACAAGGCTTATATATGTTGACTATTTTAGGGGGAGGAGAAAGCCCAAAAAAAAGTAAAATTGCCTTTTTTTTTGGTTTTCTGGAAACAACGGCACCGAGGAGACCATTGCACCGCAAACAAACAGCAATCTCGAAAGATGAAAAAAAAAAATTTTGAAAAAATAATTGAAAAAAAAACAGCACATAAAAACATACTCGAAATATAATTCCAGTATATTTAATTCTTTATGCTGATAGCCATGTAAGTGTGATGAATAAATATTTAAAAAAAAAAAAGTTTTGCTGTATACATATTATTTATAAGTCATTAAAGTGAGTGCTTTTTTGGGGTTTTTTTTCCTTTTTTTTTTCCTCTTTTTTTTTTTCATCATTTACATAGCAGGTTGGGGGGTCATAAACATATAATCATTAGGTTGCTGGTGCTTTGACAGACAGAGACTTTGAATAGACTTCACAAGGGAGTCATCAGCTTCACGGTCGTCTAACCCGCTGTCAAAAGCAAAAATTTCATCATCATCATCAAAGGAGTCGTACTCGTCATCCTCTGAGTCGGCGTCTTCCTCATCGTCGTAATAAGTATGGTCATCCGATGCAAAGGGCTTGAGGTACGACACCTCGGTTCTAGGGGTAAAGTGCAGAGTTCTGTCCCAGCCAGACAACTCGGTCTGTTCCATGGGCTTGTCCTCCATGGGAGCAAATGACTCTTCCTCATACTCTTCCTCCTCGTAGTAATCGTCAAGAATCCACGACTCAACGTTATATAGCTCGTCGACCATATTGTCCAGGCTGCGGTTCTCGGGGTTAATGGCCAGCGCGTGGCGCATAACGTTGAAACCGTCGCTCGACAGCGTGGGGAAAATGTCGTACAAGGCTTCGCGGCACGCCGCAAAGTCCATGAAAAGCTTGTCGGAGTAGGTAGCTTTCTCAAACGGGTTACGTGCAAACAAAACATTGATAAGACAAATGCCAATAGACCAGATATCGGTCTTTTCGGCGTCGTACAAGTCAATGTTCATGTCAAAGAGCTCGGGGGCCATGTAGCGCTGAGAGCCAACACCAAACTCGGCATTGTCCTTCAGCGTTGTGGCAAGACCCCAGTCGGCTAGCTTGAGGGTGCCGTCATCGGCAAGTAAAATATTCTCGGGCTTGATATCTCGGTGGTAGACGCCTCTAGAGTGAGCAAATTGCACGGCGGCAATCAGCTGGAAAAGAAACTCGGCGGGGTCCATGTCAAATGTGTTGTTTCTCAGCGCGTCGTACAAGTCGCCTCGTCGGTAGTAGTCCATGACAAGGTAGGTGTCTTCTTTTGTTTCAAAGTGGTCTAACAGGGATGCAATGTAAGGGTGGGGATTTCCTAACCGTTGGTGAATGGCAATCTCTTCTTTAGCCTCGTCAATATCAGTAGGCTTTGCTGGTTTGTGAATGCATTTAATAGCAACCAGGGCGTCCTTATTCGCAATGTCCTTCGCTAACGAAACAACACCAAAAGAGCCCTCGTTGATAGTCGAGATAATGCAGTAGCGGTTGTTGAGGAGTGACATAACGTGACTGATGCAAGCAGAGAGAGAGAGGCAAAAGTGATACGCGGGGGGAGAAGGAGAAAGAAGATGTATAAGAAATACAAGATTGAGCAGGCGAGAATAGTATTAAGAAGATAATATGATAGTCTTGAAGAGGAAAAGAGAGAGAGAAAGAGAAGAAAGAAAGAAAAAAAATCGCGAGATAGGGAAAACCCAGAGGGTTATATAAAAAATTCCAAATTATTCCAAGGATTAGAAAAATGACAAAGTTATGTTGGAGTATGGTAAAAACTTTGAGTCAACGCCAAAAATAAAATAAAAAAAAGAGGAGAGACTGGCACTTTAGCGCACACACAAATACAAATACTTTCCACTACTTCCGGTGAGTCTCTGAAACTTTATTGATTTTTGCTACCAAAGTTGCCGTTACCCAAATTAACCCAAAAATAAAAAATAAAAAAAAAAATAAAATAAAAATTAAATTTCTGATTATTATTAAGATTGTTACTAATACTATTGTTACATACAATTGTTACTATTACCACTGCCATTATTACTATTGTAGAGAGACCGAGAAGATTCTCACACTAACCAAAAAACTACTCCTGTTATTATGAGTTATAGTACTAACCTAACTTTTTGGAGTGTTTTATTTTTTGGGTTAATCTTTTTATAAATTTTTTTTTACACTAAACTGAAATAAGTATGGTGTTTCATAGTTGACATAATTATTTATTAAGAATGGCTTAAAAGGTGTAATTTTATCGTCATTTTAGATTTGTGTGTGTGTGTGTTGAGAGAGAGATAAAAAAATGACAAAATTATTTTTAAAATGTATGCCTATAATAAGTAGTGAACTCGTGACAAAACGTAACCAAAAAAAAAAGACTCTTATGTTTACCCATTAACCAAATTATTATTAAAAAAAAACTTACCAATATAAATTATATGGGTTTGTGCATTTAAATTTTGAACAAGAGAAAAAAAAAGAAATGCGGGATTTTTTTTGGGGATCATATAAAAGATTGTTGAGAAATCATGTGACCTGATGTGTTTGTTTGTTTTATTATTCTACAGTGTTCTTGTCGTTTCCTGATTGTTCTTGTTGTTTCCTGGTTCTTCTCAAACATTCTATCAAGCTTACAAAGCTAAACTATTTGTGCTTATGGCATAGTTAATAAGCAATTTTTCAATCTACTCTTATCATGACTAATCTCACGTAGTCCACGTTAGTTTCTCAGTCAGTCTTTAGCCCTTCATGTAAATGTAAAAAACCCTTAAAACCTAGCAACTTCCCTTTATCATCACCAGTTTTATCCAAATCAACACAGTGCGCACATCCTCATCCACCTTTAAAAACATACCAATTTCATTTCCATATATTTATTTTAACTGTTTATCATGTTTTTCAGTCCCCTTGTGTTTTCTAAAGTTTTGGGCACCGCCTCCATTGGTGCGTTCACCATTGGCGTCGCCACGAGCTCTGAGTTTTTGTCGCACCTAAAGTGGCAGCAGCAGCAGCAGCCTTCAGGATTTACGACTTCTTCTGTTGGATTTCAACGCGCTCTGAGATTTGTGCGGATTGGCTTAGCAGGGCTGGTGGCCGTTCCCGTCGTTGCGTTTACAGGCGCCGCAATCGCCGACTGGCAGCCTTACCTAGTGTACTCGCTGGGGCTGGTTGGCTATGCGGGCGTGCGTTTCGCTACGGCCGTGCTCCCGCTAATTGAGCGTCAGACGTCGCCGCCATCCAGCGGTGAAATTGAAGCTGACAAGAGCGTCGTTGTTGAAGAGAAACTGAGCCCTAAGGAGGATATTGAGGCTAGCAGTCCGAGTTTGACTGAAAGCGTGTACAAGATTGACAAGCGAGATTATGAGGACACGGAAGATGAAGCTGAAACGGAGGCAACGGAGATTGCAGCCGAAGAGAGCGCTGAACTTATCGCCGACGGCGTTATCGAAAACAATGAATCTAGTCTAAAGTTTGATGAACTACAACTGCGGGAGTTTCGCAAGCAACGCTTGATTGCGACAGTGTTATCTGGAGTGTCGTTTCTGATTGCGCTTGTGGGCGTCGCCGGCGAAACCAGATAACGTTTTTAAACAACAACCAAATTCTGTTTTTTTTAATATTTTTTTATATTTTGTGTTTTTTTTTTTCCTTTTATCAAATACGTCTATTTGAATTTGAAGATACTATACCAGCCATGGACCAAAATAAAAAGACTGCTATCTCAATTGGGTCCTATTATTAAGATCAACAAAAATAAGATGGAAAATGTAGCAGTTTACAACGTCAGTGATCGTGGGTAGTAATAATTTTTTTTGGACAAGAATTGCTCAATTGAAACTTTGTCTCAAGAATAAAGCAAACACGGCTGAACAGTGCACAATGCCAAAAAAAAAAAAAAAATAAAGTACAAAACCCTGAGTAGCAGCCGGTTGAACATGTGAACGTGACAGAAAAGAGAAGGAAAAAAAAAAAGCAGGTGGTTGGAAACCGCCGTGATCAGCGACCACTCACCAAACGAGACCAAAAATAACAACAATGACACACACACTCTTGTCAACAACAACAAAAAATTTTAAAAATAAAAATATTAATAAAAGTGAAACACTAGAGTACTTGAAAAAAAAACCCCCCGACTTTGACAGTTGTTGATATTCAAGAGGCTAGTAGTTGAAAGTGAACTGGCCATAAAGCAGTGTGAGTTGCGCCCGCCATTTCCTGACAAAAAAATAAATAAAAAAGTTTTAACTAACGGTCATTTAAATTGGTGCACGCTGTCTTGAAGGTCTTAAACAGAGTCGCTCAATGTTATCACTTTTATTTTGAATAGATTGTACACTATTGAAATAGTTTAAGTATTAGAAGTATAGTTTGATTCAGTTAGTATTAACTGTCTGCCCTTTTTTTTTTTGAATTTTTTCTAACATCTTAAATGAGATCTATTGTAATGGTTCGAGTTGTTGAAAAGAAAAACGCACAATTAGAAAGAAATTCTAAAAAAAACATCATATTATCAACACTTTACTATTATTAGTTATACGTATCTGTCAAAAAAGGATTGTTTGTATTCTTGTAATAATACCAAGTAATTTGACAAGTTGGGGACCCAACTTTTAAAAAAATGATAAAAGTTGTCAGCAATTTTTTTTTGTTTGATCCCAGTAATTACGCTTTACACTATTTTTAAAAACGTGTGTACACACACACACTTTTAATTGACATTTATTTTGTGTATTAACATCATTACACGCAATTTTTGAATACATTTCTTTATTAGATTATTACTTTTAGTTATTACAAGGTGTTACTTTGGTTTGTGAATCTTGGTTTAGCACTGGGGTGTATAAGTGTTTGAGTATTGTTGTTTTTTTCAAATAAATTGAAAAATAAGTTATCTATGAGTTAAAACAATAGTAATTCAAATTAAAAAAAAATTAGCTAAACAAATTTCATGTCTCATCAATTTTTTTTAGTACCAGGGTAGCCGCCATCCACAATGATTATTGTAAGACAGCTCACTATAGTGTAACTGACTTTTTGTTTTATTGCCCTATTTGTACGTATGTGTAGGCTACTGAGACTGGACTTTGCTTGAAAAATTAAATCTTAATTGAAATATTTTGGAGAACTAAACAAACACTAAAATTATCAAGCATAGATTTAAATGTATTCTCTTGTATATAATAAGGTCACAAAAAAAATCAAAAAAATAAATTAAAAAAAAAAGGTACTCTTTTATTGTATTTATTTTTGCTAAATTTTTTCAATGCCAGGCTTAAAAAAAACATGGACCCGATCTGGAGAAAAATTAAACACATCTTACACATTGTATAAGTTTAGGATTAGTATTGGGTGTTATATTGTCAACCACCTTTTTGTGTTTGCTCATGTTTACCTTTTTCAAAAGTTTTAAAAAGAAAAAAATTGGAAAACAGAAAAAAAAAACACCATCTGGCCTGCTGTAACTTGGCCATCTAAAAACTATGGTGTTTGTTTGTTTGTTTTTTTTCGTGTCTGACAGCAATAACGGCTGCGTGTCGATAAAAAATCATGACGATGATTAAATGAAATTTTTTTCAAAAAAAAAATTTAAAAAAATTAAAACGCCTGACACGCACGTACACACATGGACAGCGGGACGCGGACATGTGTTTTGATGCCAGGTTGACAAATAGGCCACCACCAAAGTAGACAGAAAGAAAGAAAAAAAAATTTAAGACATGACAAGCTGATATTAGACCCAAACAAAATTAGTGAACTTTTTGGCTGTTTTTTATTTTTTTATTTTGGGTTAAAAAGGCTGAAAACTGCAGTAGCTCGATTGCGCAGCTAAGCCTTTGCCCGACCGGTAGACTAGTCCCATTGTTAGCATCGCGAACATTAACGACTTCTAAAATAGTTTAAAATTTTGACCACACTCGTGTCTTTCATTTTTTTAAAAAAAATTCCATAGACCTGATTAATATATCGTGTCATACAGACATACCAGTATCTTAAGGAATTTTTTTGGAGAATTTTCAGACTTCATATTACCCTATCTAATTCTTTTGGATTTTTTAAAAAAAATTAAAATTATTTTTAATAAATTTGAAAATTGAAAATTGAAAATTGAAAAAAAAAAAATAAAAAACGCGTCTCAGTTCTATCTTCAGCACAACACGTTGATGCATCTGTACGCTCGGCCCATGGTTAGCATGTGGCCACAAGTTGCTGACAGAAAAGAGAAGAGGGAAAAATAATAATTTCAGCACTCAGCGCGTCCAAGAAAACAAAAAAAAAAAAAAATTGGTATTGAAAAATTCAATGGTTTATGATTTTTATTTTTATTTTTTTGTCTTCGTCCCGCTCACGCGTGGGTAGTCGCATGTGTACTTATGGACGCGTGTCGCTTTAATCTCTTTTTAAGTCTTCGTGTTTTTTTGGTTGCTATTGTTGTCGTTTTTAAAAATTGTGCTGCTGCAGGCGACTGGGGTTATTTTTTTTCAATTTGGCGAACGCGTGGGCCGCCAGCAACCCAAACACTCATGACCACCAAAAATAAAATTAATTTTTTTTTATTTTTCAATTTTTTTTTCCAACAACCAACAAAATGAAATAAAATCAGTTTAAGTTAAAAAAAAAAAAAATACTGGTTCTGGGCTTCACCATTGTAGAATGTTTTTTAAATGACTTTTTTTTTATTTTCGAGCTCAACATAAGGCTTGCTACTTAGAAAGAAAAATTGAAAAAAAAAAAAATTTATTAGATCTAACTAAATATCTAGATTAGTAAAATAGATAACTCAGATAAGTTCTTATCTCAATCACCGTTAAAAGAGTTTCGTTCAATGAACAAGTTCCTGGCTAGCTGGTTAAGCCTATGAATCTCACATTTATGTTGTTTCAAGTGCCAATACCTTGCAACTAAAAAGGTAGTTTCTCGACCCAAAAAAAAAAAATTTTAAAAAATCTCAGTGAGATGTATAGTAGCAGATCTACACACGTGTAGACCTGTAATTAATCCAAGATGAAAAAAAAGCTTGTGTTCCTTGTAAGCCGTTCGACATCTTTTCTTTGTTTTTGCATTGTTTTTAACGCAAGGCCAATTTGTATGCACAAGCTTTGTGTGCACGTGTGGGCTGCCAATCACACAAACTAGTCTTGAACCAAAAAAAAAAAAAAAAAAAAAAACAATGTTAACCGAGATCATCACTCTAAAAAAGAAAAAAAAAAACCAAGACGTGGTTACTACCAGCAGGTCTCATCTAAATATCATCATTGTGTATCAAATCAAACTTTCAAAATTAAAAAAAAAGAAAGAATGAAAAAAAAACAACTAGGCAATCAATGCATGTTATGCGTTTAAGAACAAGTTTTTTTTTTGTTTCTGATTTTTTTTTTTTTTGGGACAATGTTTGCGAGGCTACTAAACGGCATTTTTATAGTGCAAACTTTTTTTACGCGGATCCATAACCAGCCTTCTATAGATCTCTTAATGTGGAGGTATGATATATCACCGAGGATTTTTTTTAACTCTAGCGAAAGGGTCCGCAAGCACTGGGTCCCATTCTTGTCTCTGGACACCAAATGGTTTGGTTTTAAATGTATGATCAACAGTCAACACTAGCCGCCGCTAATACACCATCACGTACGGCTCCGCTGGCTGGAAGATCTAGTACGTGTGTTTGGGCTATTTTTTTCTTTTACGGCTTGGGTTTGATTGTACGTTGCTTTTTTATGGCTTTGATATCAAAACTACGATGTTTTGAAGTCAATGCGATATGTGCAATTTGTTTCAAAGCAGCCATGTTATCTGATAGTGAGACCTTATACAAGAAAAATCTATTTATCTGTAGATGTGAAAAAAAAAAAAAAAAACCGAGTTTCCAATTTGGAAACTGGATTCTTGATAAAGACTTTTTTTTGTCTATTAGGTTTCTGTTTTTTCACGCCGCTTGACAAAAACCTGAAAACCAGCAAAAATTCAAATAAAATAAGCATGCACACTCAGTGTTATAAATATATGAAATGTTTATCATAGCTAATGGATTTAAAACTCAAACTTTGTAGATAGTTTTCGGATTATATTAGCTCTCTCTTTAAAACACATGAAATTAAGTACAAACAACCAGAATGAGAAATGTTGTATTTTTTTTTATTAAAAAATCTATCTAAGCATAGAAACTTGATATGATATTGTCTATTAACTGTATCAGCCTACTTTTTCAACAAGATTTTGAGTTATTCATTTAAAATCCATTTAGATCTTCAAGAAAATCAAAAAAAATTCATGAAATTAATAAATGAAAAAAAATTGGGTGATTTTCTCTTGATTGTCAAAATCATGTCAGAGACAAGTATTAATTTTATTTTCATAAATTTTTCTGGCCTGCAAAAATCTGCAGGATTTGTTTAAAATTATTTGGACCTAGTGGCACGATATGATAAAATCTATTTGCATTGGCTTTTTATTTTTTAATCCGCCCAACTCATACCTCTTTCTTCAAAAAAAAATTAAAACCTTTAGACGTTTACTCAAGACATGCCACTAACTTTGTAATAACTTCATGATATTTTTTTAATTTTTTTCTGCCGAGATTTACGACGACAATTATCAAAGCACCTCTTAAAGGACATAAAGCGGACTGGTGTTACACATTCAACTCTCAAGTATGTTGTAGCCTTAATCTTTTTTTTTCTAAAAAAATATAAAAATAGATGAATACAATTGAGTGTTTTAATATAGGCCTTAAAGTACACACGCACCACCAAGCAGTGTTCAAAGCCGTTTAATTTTTTTAATCCCAGTTTTTGTTAATCATCATACACAAGTTTAATTCTTGAACACTAGAAAGTTGAAATCTTCTTGGGATTTTATGTGTGATTGAAAATAAAAAATTAAAAAAAACTGCCCATGGGTAAAACGAAGAACTCAGGTCTGCATCTCTGTACAATTTATAATCACAAATAATTTTCTAACACATACATGTGTGTATATTTTTTAGGGCATCCTCTTTAAATTGTCGTCTGTTTACTGTTGTTTGTTTGTTTGTTTGTTTTTTTAAAATGATTCGCGTTTTTTTATTGCGTCTTGTTGGCACGAATGTGTGCTGTGAGATACAAAATATTATTTTTTCACATGTTAGCGCGCGCTAATTAAACCATATTTATAAATATTAAAAAAAAAAGGACTTTTTATAATCACTACCATAGAATTTTTTGGTCTTTGACACGATTAAAAAATGTTTCTGAGTTTTTTTATTTTTGTTGGTTACTCTCTGGAAGCTCCTTACGGTTTTTATTTGAATTTTAATTAAATGTTTTGCTAATCAGGTGTATCTTGAATACAAATGGATTATAAAATGTAAAGCCCAAGTGAGTGAAAGAACTGAATGTTCAAGCGATAATCCATGCATTACAATAATAAAAATTGAAAATCAAAAAAATTTGGCCTTGAAGATTATTCTCATGGTTTAGGCTCGCAGAACAAATTTTAGTTTGAGAGCATAACAACTACAAGTTCTGAACTTTCAGTACCAACCCGCTTACCACTTTTTTTTTTTTGTAGTTTTTACACTACTATTGATGAAAAAAAAGTCTATTCACCACTGCAATATCGTTACATATTTATAGACTACTCCTTTGATGTATAGATAAAGCGCCATCCTTACTCTGTTCATTCAGTGATAATTCACTTTTTTTTTGGTAGTTTTTGGGGAAAAGTTAAATATTTCTAGTGTATGTTGTTAATGGTTAAAATGCGTGGTTATCTCGAATAGAGATGAATTTAGAAAGAAAGAAAAAAGTTGTAGAAGAAGGCTGCTAATATCATGTTATGTTTTTTTGTGTTTTTGGTTTTTTTTTTTCGTATTTATACAGATAGCAATCTGGTCGTGTTATTTTTGTTGGTGGGTTGGTTTGTGATGTCTAGACCTTCAACAGTGTAGTTCAAACTGGGGAAACAGCTTAAAAATGTTGTATACATGATATGTGCGTTTAGCACTTAACCATATTTAAACTACGTAATTTTAACTGTTTGTTAACTGTGGTTAACTTCTTAGCTAAAGTGTAAACAAGAAAATAATGGCTATTGCCCAAAAAAAAAACCCATCACCATAAAAGTAACAGCAAAAAACAGAAGAATGTCGTTTAAATTTAATCATCTTTTTTTTTTTTGATTTAACGTGACCGCTTGGCTCAATCAATTTCATTCAAATTAAAAATCAGAATCTCTTCAGCAATCTATGTCAAGTACACAGTCTTATTCTATAAAAGAAAAAAAAAAATTAAACGACGAGAATTGAAACAAAAAACACAAAACTAAATTTTATACCAAACATCTGTTTATAGTAGCGACGATAATATCTTTAGACTTTACTAATACTATTGTCTATAACATTTTTTGTGGGGGAAGAGGAGAAGAGAATGTCTAGTCAAAGAGTTCTTTGTTCAGGAAGAGAGTGAAATAGCTCATGTATAAAAGCTCGTTTAACTGAAACAACAATTGTCATACCCAAATACATACATAAAATATTTCACAAAACTTGGCTTATGGAAGAAGAAGACTCTGAAGTCAGAATTTTAATCTTTTTAAATTGGCAGCTTAAAAACAAAAAGATGAAATTCAATTTTATTTACGTCTTTTCTAAAAAGGTCTCTTTTTGTTTCTTCTTTTTACACACACGCGTACTTCAGCATTACAACTCTAATAGGTCACAAGACCAAATTTTACAAAAGTTTCGTGTTCTAGCTTTTGTTCTAATTTAATGTTGGTGTTATTGTTTTTTTTTAACTGGCCTTGTAGATATCAGTTATCACCAGGGACATTACAGAGTGGGAGTGTCAGAAGTCTCAAAATCTTTGGGTGCTCAACAATATCAAAAACAAGTCAAAACAAAAAAAATTATTGCTATATTAACTGACAGTATATTTCCCTCGATTTTACTGAGTTCGACGATTTGTAGCTTATTACTGGTCTCCAATACTCCCACTCTCTTTTTAGTTTGTTGGGCCTGTGTTAAAAAGTCAGAGACTGACTTTTTTTTTTCTCAAAGACTTATTTGGCCATTGTAAAACACATGGAGGCTCCTTCATTTATACCAAAAACAGTACACAGAGTTTTTTTGTTTTTTTTTCTTCTTCTTTTAAAACTGTTTGTTTTAAACTGCCTAATACCATGTCTTAATTTATTTTAACAACAGCGGCTAGAAGAACTTCAACAACGAAGACGACGACTATGATGATGAAGGTGGCAAGTTTTTTCACTTTAGTGTGTGTGTGTGATCTTGATGACCGTTTTGACAATTTTGGGTAGGGAACTCTGTCTTCTGACTTGCTCTAACAAAAAAAAAAAAATCATCATGACGGCATTTCTCCTTCCTGATCATTTTTCCCCTTGATTTTGTGTACAATGATGAGACTATCAAAAAGATTATGAAAAAATTGGAATAAATAAAGTAAATGGGATTTTGCTTTTCTAAGTTTTATTGACAAGATGTGAATACTGCGTTAAGACAGTCCTTTCATGACGTCTAAAAACTATTTTTATCTTTAGTAAATTTTATTTTCTTTGTTTTTTTTTTCTGTACTGATTTCGTCATCCACCAGCATTTTTTCTGGGGAGAGAGAGAGAGAGAGAGACAGCGAGAAGAGGAGAGGCTTGTGTGAGCAGTTTGTAGGGCTCGCCACCCAAGGGGGGGCCAGCCAGTCTGAGTCAACCAGGCTTGCAAACCGACCCAAAAAAACTGAAAAATCTCTTGTTGAACAAGCTTGTCCTTGGCTCTCTTTCATAACACAAACCAAACCTACTGCAGTGCGCACAGTGTATCCAACCATTCTTGATTCTTAGACAGTTAGATATTAACACTTAGTCTACTGGTTAACCTTTAAAAGCTTGAAATTTGCTTGAGCTACAGCTATAAATAACAACATAAAAGTATAAAAGTGTTTATACCGATAGTGTGGAGGAAGTTTCCCTGATCCAAAATTAGTTTTAATGTTGTTAAAAATTAATACACAGGAGCCTATTAAAAAATAACCCCATCCCAGAATAGAACTAAATCACTAAAAATGCTGTAGAAAAAACTACCTTAGAAAGTAAACGGAGGCGTGAAAGAATTGTCATCTGTATGCTGAGTCTGACCGTCTTGGTTAACAGTAGGTAAAAAAAAAATTACAAATTGCCGAGTTCGTGAATCTTGTTAGCACTCTATCCCCCGTCTGCTATAATTACAGTTTGTTTGCTCGTTAGCTCTTTTTCTCGATTTCGCTAAGTCGTTGAATATCTATAACTGAAAAATGACACATTTTTGTTTACGATTGAGTCAATATGATGAAATTTGACAAAAAAAAAAAAATTTTAAATTTTAAAAGCGTCATTCATGAATCAATATTGAT
The DNA here is from genome assembly GCA_030463015.1 of Geotrichum citri-aurantii. Lineage (NCBI taxonomy): Eukaryota > Fungi > Ascomycota > Dipodascomycetes > Dipodascales > Dipodascaceae > Geotrichum > Geotrichum citri-aurantii. The sequence continues at coordinate 12,633 of JAKVQX010000559.1, forward strand.
CGTCAGTTTAAATGATAACTAAATGCAGTGACTTAATTTTAGTTTGTTAAATTTCCCCGAGCAAACGACACCGTTTTTATGATGATGGGCACTTAAATATCAAAAAAAAAAAAAAAAGAAAAAAGTATGGCTATTCGGTCACTTAGTGACGACCAATTTGCTAGTTCATCTTTCAAGCGCGATAAGATTTGGGTTCCAATCAAATTTTAACTCACGCCCTTTTTTAAAAAAAAAAAACCAACGAAATCACTACGTCATATATAGTTTATTTTTATTTAAAATTGAAATTCTTAACCTGTGTTTTTTATGTTTTGTTTAATTCCAAGATTTTAGTATAGTAAGCTGACAACCATAACTGCAAGTTTAAGCGCGTCTCAAAGTCATGGCTATCGCATCATGACCGGAGTCACCAGATTTCATTTGGTAGAAAAAAAGATTTTGGTTTCTCTGTGTTTTCTCTTTTTTTTTTTTTTGGTGAGGGAGAATTTATCAATTTGTCCAGAGTCTTTTCAAAAAAAAAACTCTAACGCCGCTTGAGACTCGTCATAACAAAAACCCAAACACAAAAAGTTGGTTTACTCTTGAATTGAGTGCGCTCTAAATCCATTAGAAAAAAAAAAAAAAAAGGCTGTCTTCGACTTTGTGATGTGGTACTAATCTGAAACTTTGCTTACCAGTTTTAACTAAAACTAATCTCAGTTCTAGTAATCCTAATTAAATCATCAAGAACGTTAGGGGGGATAAGTTCAAGTATCACCAAAAAAAAAAAAAGTTCTATTGAAACACTAGCATCAAGAGACACTTGCTTCTTTTTTTTCCCACTGTAATTCCAGCGGTCTACAGCCGAATGTTATTAACCCACGCCTGTCCTAAGTTGTAGGGCCACCCTTAACGTCACATGACACAAAAAAAAACCGGAGGGCCCCGCGTAAATGAAAAACTACAAGCACGCAACTCAAGCTTATTCACATGAAGTCACTTTAGTGGGTGCTTTGATTTTACAGTTGTTCCAAAAAAATGATTGGTAGAGTACCAGATGAGAAAATTTTTTGTCTAGTTGATTTTTCTCTCAAACGAAGGCATGGAGACTTGAGAACCTTGTGGTTCTTGAATTTAATGCATATGACGAACAAAGAAAAAAAACAATTCGTTTCTTGTTACTGGTAACCTGGGCAAGGGCTTGTGATAAGTCTCAAACAATCAGTTATGTATATTTTCAGAAAGTCCAATGTGCAAAATGATCTTAAAAATTCTCACGTTTTAATTACTCTGCTGCTCAACTGAAAGAATTATGACATTTTGGGTAAACATTAAAAAGTACCACTTTTCTTCTCGTTCACTTGACTCAAATGTTCTAATGGATACCAACAAAAGCCTTTAAGAGGTAGCCAGATTTTTAGAATTGTCATCGTGTCTTCTTAGTTTATGGCCTGCTAAATTATATCAGCTTGACGAGGCTTTCACTTATTATCAAACTCTGGTAATCAGGTATCTTTATCTATTGACTTAAATGGCGCCAAATCTCATTACAAATTGTTAACGTATCACTTGGCTTTTATTCTTATGAGTTAAGTCGACTTTTGTAAATCTAAATTCTTTGATTCTAAAGCTCAAAAAGACTTTCCCTCCTTCTTAAAAATCGGTGTATGTCTTAGAATTAATGATATCTTGCGCCATAATTGCAAAAAAGAAAAAAAATAAATGGAGTAGGATAATGAATAACGTGGACCCTCATGCTTAGTTGGAAATCTTTTGTTGAGTTAATAACTTCTTTGTATGGATTTAAACTGGCTTTTTAGACAAAAAGCTGATAATATGGGATTTCAGCACCCCTAATTTTAGAAACAAATTTCTTTTCTTGTTCACTAA
>JAKVQX010000055.1:0-42019 GCA_030463015.1 Geotrichum citri-aurantii
CGTAGCCGTCACTCTTGTTATTACTCTCGCCGTCATTCCTTCAGTCGTCATTCCTCTAGTCGTCATTCCTCTAGTCGTCGTTCCTCTCGCTTCCTCTCGCTTCTTTGCGCTTCCTCTCTCTCTTGGTCTTCAGTTGTTCTAACATCTGTTGACTATTTTATTTTTCTCAGAGAACACGGACCTGTTCTCTTACATATTTATAAATTTTGAGAGATATTTCTAAGCTGAGTTTAAATCTAAAGCTAAAATTCACAAAATAAATAAAACTTAAACCTACTAAACAAGCTTTAAAACTTAAGTCTGTTATCACAAATTTGCCTGAACATGATTTTTTTTTGAAAAATGACTGCGCGTTTTTAAAGTCAAACGTGCTTCTCCCGGCTCACGATCATAGATGAAAGTGTTTTTAGAATCATTAGGTTTACTGAGAGTATATCTACCTATGTTGAAGGTAAGAAAATCGACAGAAACACTGGAAAAAAAAAAACTGTGTGCTTTTGTAGTGTGTACTTTGGATAAATGAGAAATCTGTACATGGTCCTTATATCAGAAAACTTCATGTTGAAAAAACCAAAAAAAAAAAAAAAAAGAGTTAGAAAGAAGACATTATTTTAAAAACTACTTGTCGCTTTGAGACTTTCAAAGTAGCGTTCTCAGCGCGTACAAGTGGTTTTTGAATTTGATGACGCTGGATTCTCCATGAATTGCTCTATGTGTCAATGGCTACCATTTGTTGTTTTTTTCCCCAATTTTTTAGGTATTTTTTTTTGATTAACACAATACTTTTGATTTAATTTTGAAAATAAACAAGGTATTTGGTTTATGGTAAATGTTGCATCTTTATCTTTACCATGTGGATTGGTTTCTTTAATTTAAAATTTAGAGTGTGTTCAGAATATTTGAAAATCACATGATATCTAGACGAAATTAGTATGGTCGATTTTTAAAGATACCGGGGGAGGGGGGTTCATTTTTATTTAATTTTTTATTTTCCCTGCTGCCGCTTGCCGTTCTTTTTGATTTTCTCTTTTGCATTCACCGATCTGAGATCAGGAAGAAAAAAAAAAAAAAAAGTCAACACATCGCTAGCAAAACAACAGACAAATAAAATTCGTCCAAAGCAATGTCGACTGAAGTGAAAAAAGAACAACCACCAGTTGCTACTTCTCCAGTAGCGACTCTACAAACGGAAGAAGTTCCTAGGGAATTGACTCCAACTGCATTGATTGCTAACTTGAAGGCCGCAGCAAAGACAGCTAGAGAGACCAAGGATTACATTACCTACTCCACGCTTCTTGACGTGTATCTCGAACGCACCTACAATTTATTCTCTGATGAAGATAAGGATTTTGTGCTTAACGCTCTGCTCGAAGTATTGAATAAAGACGACGAACTTGTTTATGCTATCTCGTGGGACTTACCCAGAACGTTACTACCTTTCTTCCAGCCCAGCACCTACGACTTTGGCATTGAAGTTTTGTCCCAATCACCGTGCTTGAAAACAGTAATGGAGATTTTCAAGGTGCTCGCGGAAAAGGGCAATTTGAAAGAGCTGGTAGTTAAATGTCTTGAGGTTCTTGATAAACTTCAATTTGAGCCGCTTAAAGAAGAAGACAGCAGGCCAGAGGTTGTGGTCGAGCGGTTTTTTGAACTCAAGTTTGCAGCACTATACGGACTGCTGGCAAGTTCGATCAAGAACGTCAAAGCACGCTATCCGTCGCGATTCCTTATTGCGGCAACCATGGGTCTACTAAGCTTTCTTGTTGACAGGGTTGAGACATTTTCAATCCGCACTACGTTGTTCGTTTTGCGAAGGTTTTATCTATTTGTCCTCGACTATAATCCTGTTTCGCCTGATGACGGTGATGTGTCTGAGCAGGAAACCGTGTTACAAAATAACATCCTGAAAAAGTTTTTGATTAACACTTTTGCGCTTGGTTTGCAAACCTATTCTGCTAAATGGGGACAAAAGCTGCTGATACAATTAAGAAAGGGTGTGGTATTTGATGCTGATGCTGAGAAACGCGATGCTGCGTACTACACTGGACATTATAATAGCGAGTTTGCGAACCTGATTCAAAATCTTTGTCAATTAGCCGGCACGCTTGAAATTGATGCCAATACTGAGTTCAAGCATCTTGTTGAAAAGATTCTCAACGAGGCAGACGAGAGTGAAGACGACAACAAGACCATCATTGAAGAAAACTCCAATTCCGACGGTGAGTGGGATCTGGACAATGATTCTGAAGAACCCGACACCCTTCATGATGAAGGTATTTTCATTTTCGCTACTGCGAAACGGTTTGATGATCGCCAGAACCCCAATATTTTAAAGTTGTCTTTCCCAGAGTTAATCAAGGTGACAAAATATTTTATTATTGGTTCAGACCAGGAACTTGGCGAAGGCTCGAAGGGTTTGTGTGATGCATTGTCTTTCTGGGCTCTCTGGACAACACGTACGCTTACTAGTGAGCAAGTACAGACACTAGTATCTAAGGAAGAGTTTATCTCGTATGTGCAGATGCTCATGTACATTGCTGAGGCGACGGACGAGGAGAGTCAGGAACAGCTGCTGTTTTCAATTATTGCACGGCTACTGTCTCTCCACACTCTTGAAACGCGTGTCGATTATTTGCTAGATACCGTGGAGTTCTGCCCGTACCCGAAAGCACGTGATGCCACGATCAAGCTGCTTGCGCAGGCTCTTATGAAAGGCGACATCAAGCTCACTGTCACGCCGGAGAGCAGCAGCGGGAGCGAAGGTCTGGCGGAGTCTGTGTCAAAGTTGTCAATCGACGACAGCAAGCCCTCTGTATACGCATTTACGCGTGCGCATATCTTGCGTGTGACCAATGCAACCTTGGAGCTGCTGAATGAAATCGAGTCTTTAGGTCCAGAAGGCGCACGCACCGGCCTGCTTGGGCCTGATTTCAAGGTGTTACTTGCGCTGATCTGCTTTCTTGCCGAAGTCTCAAAGACTATTTCAGAGGAGGCAGTTCTTAAAAGCAGTGTTATCACGGAGCGCTGTTTAAAGTATTTAGGCACTGTCGAGGCGCAGCTCGCAGCCTCGAACCAAGGCGATGGAGATTCTGATACTGAAGACGAGAAGGATACTGAAAAAGTCGAGACGCGAAAGCAGATGTTGTTGACAGCTTTGGCGGGTCTCGAGAAGACTGACACTAAAAGTAAGTAAAGACGAAGGTGTATATATTTTATGAAAAGATAGCCATTCCTGTGGTCTACACTTTCTACAATTGAAAGAAAAAAAAAAAAAAAAAAAAAAGGTTTTTCGTAATAAATTAGAAATTATTTGGCCGTAGCTCATGATCAAACAAAAAAATAACACCAGTTAGTTAGCTGTACTGGCAGAAGACTTAGCCGTTCCTGAAGACGCGGCCCCCTTACTGGCAGCATTTCCGTTTGACGCGTCAGCCGTAGAAGCCTTCTTTTGTTGAGCACTAGTACTGGCGGTACTTGTTTTAGTTTCTGTAGCACTGGCACCACCAGACTTGCGTCCGCCCGTTGCGCTAGTGTGCGCCTCGTTCTTCTTTGAGACCTTGCGACCGGCCCCTGCCGGCGAGCTGGTTCCAGTAGGACCTGACCGCTTTGCACCAGTGCCAGCACCGCTACCAGCGCCTCCGCTGCCGGCGCCGCTATCGCGCGAGCGCTTTGCACCACTCGCTGAGCTGTCGTCACCCGCTGAGGCGCCATTGGCCGACCCTGCCGCCGCTGTCGCAGCTGACGACGATGACGACGATGTTGATGGTGGCGCTTGCGCGGACGTGCCCCCTGACCGCGAAGACGACGGTGCAGGCGCTGATAAATCTTGCACCAGCGGGCCTGAGTATACAAAAAACCCGTCCTTTGTTGACGCGGCCTTTTCCTCCCATAGCATCTCCGAGTCGTCGATAAACGGATCGTTGAGGTCGTATTTTCCTTCGACCTTGGCACGGTTCTTGGGCTTCGCAGCCGGAACGCGCGGCTGCGGCGGGCGTGGCGCCCCGCTGCCGCCCGCTTCTTCGTCATCGTCGTCGTCGTCGTCCATGTCCTCGACTGACGCTAATTCCATCGCGCTGCGCACTAGATCCGGATGCACGCTGTTGTATCCGTACTTATTTTCCGCAAGCTGCATAAAGTCAATCACAATGTTCTGTTCCGGCGCGCCCGACGTGCCATCCGCAGTAGCAGGAAGCGGTACACCTTGCAGAGGCATCTTTACTTGGATGCAAATCGTGGGTCGCCCTGGAAGGCTGTTCGCGCTAGCAACTGCGACGCCTAGCGCGTTGCCAAGTGATGTAGAGCCGGGAAGACCCGGTGCTGGCGCAGGTGCCACTGCCGCCGGAGCTGCACTTGCAGTATGAACATCTGGCTTCTTCGCAATAGCCGCAACTGCAACGCTGGAAGCTGTTGTTGTGTTTGAAGATGTTGACGCAGCAGCAGCAGATTTCAAGGCTGCCGGCTTCGAGGGTGTCGACTTTGAGACTGTTTGCTTCGCTGTTGATGCTGCTACTGGTTTGGGAGTTGCTGTATTAGAGGCGACTGTACTGGAAACGGTCGATACCGATGGCGTCGGTGTGCTGTCGTTGAGCATGTCAATACTTATCCGTTTACTCATAGTGGACAATTTGCTGCTATACAACCAAAAGTGAAATGAAATTTAAAACTCGCAATTTGGAAGGAACAAAAAACCCCTAATTATTTAAAAATAAAAATAAATTATAGCCGCTTTGATGATTCGACTGTTGATGGTTATAACGTAGTTATGGTGAGGGTTGGTACGTTGATGGATGCTGGTTCCGCAGAATGTTGAAGGTCGAAAGGGTGGAGAAGAAGGTGAAAACTTGGAAACATGAAAAATACTTCAAAAAAAAATTAACCCAAGGCCCAGCCTCCTCCAGGAAAAATGAATCTAGACAGCGGGTACGCTTTTTCTAAACGGTAACGGAAAAATTACTTTGAAAATCACAACTACAAATGCTTTTTTTTCTTTTCGTAAACCTATCAAGAAATTTTTGGCAATTATAGTCAAAAACTAGTTAAATAAATAATATTGTTGCTGGTCACAAAAAGCCAATCTAATAGCAAAGAGTTGAAAAAATAAAACACGCTTTAAATAGTAAAACTAGATGTCATCCCATCATCAAGCCCCGTCATCATTCTCATCATCAAATAGCACTACTGAATTATAATTAGTATGCAGCCCTTTTCTTTTGTTCAGACTTTACGATGCCACTCTTAAATTCTTTGAACGGAGATTGTGGTAACGATCCGGCAGCACCAGAAGAAGCTGAAGCAGTAGCGGGCGCAGGCTTTATCGCAACAGGAACAAGCTTTGGTGGAGCAGGTGCCAAAGCAATCATCCGCTTGGGGGCAATTGGAACATGCTTACCTGCATTAAGACGACTAAGCGAATCTATTGCAGGGCCTGATGTAGAAGTTGACACGGAATTGTTTGCACTGTTCGGATTGCTCGAATTTTTCGCAATGGGAATGGCGGCTGTGCCACTCTTAGAGGGCATGGCCAGTGAGGACAGACTACTGCCCGACTTGACAGTGGCAGTCTTAGCTTTGGCTGCGGCTTCATTATTCTTTGAAATATCGGGAGAACTAGCACTACTCGGATTGTTTCGTGAGGTGTTACTTCCTCTATTCCGCTTCTTTATAACGTCCGTCTTTAGAGAAAGGGGACGAACTTCGCCATGCAACTTTAAGAAAAGACCACAAGCATTGCACAGCGGCAAACCCTCAGGGTTTCGTCGCCACAAAGGAGTAGTCCGTGTATGACAGTTAGTGCACTCCACGGGAGTATCAAAGTTAATATTTAGAGAGGTTGAAAAAGAAGGGGTCTTAGCTGCGAGTGCTGACAAGTTCTTTGCACTAGAAGAAATTGAAAACGGTCTGGCTTTATTGCGTTGCGGATTTAGCGGAAATGATGTAACACCGGGAAGAGACGAAACCGAAAAAAGTTGTCCTGGATTTTTTACTTCAATTTTGGGTGGTGCAGGAGTTATCGTTACTGTCGAGCTACTCCTAGAATCTTTGCTAACACCAGTTTTAAAATTATTACTATTGCTAGAGTTGTTGTTGTTGTTGTTGTTGTTGTTGTTGTTGTTATTACCAGCATTTTTGGGATTGTTGTAAATATTTTGCACACTGGCCGACACGCTTGACTGTGATTCCGTGCGGGCAAGTTTAGTTTTGCGAGGAACAAGAATCTCAGTCTCTGTTGGTGGTAGTTGCTGAGACAAATTACTTGCGGAGGGGCTTCTAATCGACATTCTTCGGCCGTATCCACTTTCAGTATACGGCGACGAGGGTACATACGAAGATGCTGGCGACATAACAGGCGTTGTTAGGTTACTTGTATTCGACTCATCATCGTCATCCAATCCCAACTCAAACTTAGCTGTCTTGCCAGTGTAAAAGTGCAGATTGAGAGAACCTGAATTGGGAGGTCTTGCAATAGAGCTTGAAGAGTTTCCTCTTCCAACCGAGCCAATATGAAAGCCATGTACCTCGCGCGGGCCTGCGACATCAGCAAGACCTTTGTGGTTGATTGAAAAATTTCCCCTTGATTTTGGAGAAGTAATTTCATTTGCACGTAATCGGCTGCTGAAGGACTGCTGACTTTGATTGTAACTGGGGACAAACGATGACCCTGACAGTGTATCTGCTATCGGCGAGTCAATCGCCGGCGACTGAAAAGAAGTCCCTCCAAAAGAAGATTGAACCTCACTGGTCGAGTGTATGGCATCGAAACGGTCACTAGAAGGAATTATTTCATGGAAATTCATGCCTAGAGATGACGACGCATTGTCAATTTCTGATAAATCTACATTGAAATCAAAGTCATTATCTGTAGGTGTTCGGCTGGTCATAGGTTGGTCCATCAAATCAGCAAGACCCTCAAAAGCAAGCGGATCAAGTGAAAACTCAAACGCATTCTGGTTTGTCACATCGATAGACATGCTTTCATCGTTGTTGTTGATATTGCTGTTTCCAAAATTTCCGGCGTTGTTATTGTTTTTGCTGGCGCTGCTTATATTGGTATTATTGAAGTTCCTGGAGTTTCTGAAACTATTGTAATTTGTCAAACTACTGCTGATACTGCTGATATTGTTGGAGTTGTTGTTTGAGCTGCTGTTGATGTCATTATGGATGTTGTTATTCATGTAATTGGTCAAAGTGTTACTGTTATTGGTATTAATACTAGAAGAAGCTCTAGTGTCATTCAACATAGAATCGTTGAGAAAATTGTCGGTTGGAATCATAATATTTTTCATTGTAGTGTCGTTAAAGCCTTCAATATCATCAAAATGACTATCGAGCTGATTGTTAAGTTGGCTGTTGAGTTGGGTTTCGAGCTGATTATCAAGCTGATACTCCGCCACGTCGTTGTCTTCTGGCGACAGCAGGCCATACTTGTTGCTGAGTTGACTGGGCATTATCTGGCTTTGTTGCTGACTTTCAACATGGGTTGCTGAAATCATGGGGCTAAATGTGGCTACGCGCTTGCGCGAGACGGGTGCTATACTGTTGTGAAGCATACCGTTCAGAAGGAGATCATGATCCTCAATAAACGGCGAGTGGCCTGCGTTTGATTCGGGCGACGTATCGGTTGGAGTGGGGTTTTGGTGGTTACCAAATAGCGTAGAATCAAAAGACTCAGGTTTAAAAATTGAAGAAGAGTTAGAAGCCTTTGTAGTGACTGTCGAATTCTGGCTTCGAGATTTTGCCAGACGCCAAACGAGATTGTCGATCCGATCTTTTTGTTTGAGAGAGCGCTGGGCGTTGTTTATGATTCCAAAAATACTATCGCTGGGATCCAGCTCAACAGGTGGCTGAAGCGACTCTGGTTGCATTTGTGATTTGAGTGTGTGCTGCTGATTCTGTTGTTGTAGTTGTTGTTGGTTTTGGGTGTTTTCTGGTTTGTCGAAATGACTTAAGGTTGAGTCACCGACTGGCGGATTGGGGGCATCTAGTACAGAATTCAAGTCAAACTCATCGCTGAGACTTGACAATAAATCTGACGGGTCGCTAGGTATATACAGCGAGCGACGGCTGATTTTCTGGCCTGAGTAAGCGTGCGCCATGGAGGTTTGGGACGTCGCGGTGGACGCAATGAAGTTGGGCAACGGGGAGTTTCGTTTGTTTGAGCTCATTGCATGGTCGGACGGACTGCCGAGATTAGAGGGGGTTTGCTAAACAGGCTGAAAAAAGCAAAGCAGGCTGAACCAAAAAGACAGAAGGACGTCGCGTAACAGGTGAAAGAGAGAAATTGCAGGACTATAAGAATGATGGCGATGATGAAGAGAAAGAGAAAAGAAGAAAAAGAGAGAAGAAGCTGAGCAGTGTGGAGTTCGCCGTTGTCATCACTGTTTGTACTGAATCTCTTCGGTTTCGCAGGAAAGACTCAGTCACTCACTCTTGTCTAGATGACAAAGAGATGACTAAAATTTCTCAGCAAAACTAACTATTAGCTTTGATCAGCACGGAATCTCCGGCTAAAGGTTGCCTTTTTTGGTTGCTATTGCCACGCGAGAAGCTAGTGATATTTTGAAAATTTTGTAAAAATGTGCCTCATACAAATATTGCCTGAAATATTGTTTTACACTAACCAAATATCACAACTGAAATCACACTAAATTTGCTTTAGGTAATAAATCTCCGGTCTTGTCTTGCCAGGTCAGAGAAGTTGTACCAGACAGAAAAAGACGTATTTTTGCAATAGTCGCTTAGATACTTTTAATTTTCTATCCATGAAAAGAGTTAGATCACCATTTTACGTTCTTGATGTCAATGGGCTGACGGCTATGCGCAAATGTAGAACTCGGTAATGGCCGGTTGGGAACATCACATGCAGGTCGACATTGACGTCTTTATGAAAAAAATGAAATAAAAATAAAAAAAAAAAGGGGCATAAAACTGAGAGCATTTTTAAAAAAATTATGTATACGTATATTCAGTAGAAAGAAAATCTGTTGATTATCCTCGCATCAAAAAATCTTGGTTTTTTAACAATTATCCATTGTCTCATAGCTAGTTGTGAGTTATATGTAAATACTTTTATTCAACCAAAGCTAACTCACGTAGCAATTAAACACATGTTTCTGTTTTCAACTAGCCTGTAAAAGATTTTCAAGTTTTTATAACGCAACATAGTTTTATTTGTTATATCTATATAATTCTTTTAAAAGTTGAGCATTATTCACACTATGACGCAGACAAGCTTTGTTATCACAATCTGGAATGCCGATAGAAAGATGAGATACAAAAAATCCAAAACACCGTGTTACAAAAGAGTACAGTTAAATTCAAGTTTGCGTTTATCAAGGCAATGCTGTATTGTTGAAATTCTACCAATATGTGTGAAATTTAAGGAATCTATAACACATGTGTCGTCAAAGCTGTTTGAATTGCAAGAAGCCTTCAAACCAGGAGTTAGAGAAACCAATTACTATATGAACAAAAAAAGAGTAAATTGCCTGACAATTTTTCTAAAGAACTGCACAACTTTTAAATTAAATTGTTGTGATGCTTGAAATTTTGATTGGCAAGAGAGTTTGGCAAATTTGATAATTTTTGACAGCATTTCTCTTCAACTCAAAAATAGTTGTATGGCGGTAAAAAAAAAACCATTCCACTATAAGTTTTCAAAAAGTCTGGACCTTGCCAAAGATATGATAGCTGTCCAGTTGCGAACAAGCCATGGTGCTTTTAGAGAGGATTTCTAAAAAGATTTACAGCGGGGCCAAATCGCCAGTGCAAATTTTGCAAACTGGAAACAATAAAACACGGTCGCCAGAAGTGCTTTTAGATTTTGCAGAGTGTGTTTGCTTTAGGGAAGTTTTTTTTTTTGATACTAATAAGGGTCATGTTTTTATTGCTTATTTTAATCATTTAAAAATCTGTCTTAGTTTATTTGAACAGCCGTTCAGAGATTTACTATTTGCTAAAATTTGACATGAATCTACCTGTAGTGTTCTGTATTTCAGGGTTGATTTTTTTTTTTGGCATGTGGACCAGTCCAGGAAGAATTCGACACCATCAAATGAAGAAACCACGGCCAAGCGCTAGCTTTACCTTCAAAGTTTTTCAAAGGCAAATAATATGTATCGTTTTTTTTTAAAAAATTTCAAAATTTTAGTATAGGGACAATAGCAAGTCCAAAATTACTAAAATTTTTCAGGGTGATTTAATTCTATCTAACCTTAAAAAGTTCGTTTATCAGAACCTAAATTATCTAGATGCTGGATTTTGTGTTACACGTTCAATAGTTTGATGAACACTAAAATGATTAAACTTTTAATAAGCAGAAGTTAGCTTCAACTGAAAGTTTTGACAACAAAAATTCTGTAAAATAGGTCAAAGGTTTTATCTCACTGTCTATCCAATATCATTTGAAAGTAGAATGAATACAGTACCAATTTGGGCTCCCAATGACCCTTATCTACTTTTAAATACTTTGGTCATCGAGAAAATGAAAAACGTAATTTTTAAAAAAGTATAATTCTTGGTTAAGTCTATTTCAATACATAAATCAATAAACATGTCATAGTAAATGTTTTAAATTTTGCTGTTGCAGCTTGTTTAGGCGGCACGAGGTGCTCTCAAACCGACGAAGTAAGCAAGGCCATAGTCAGTAGAGGTGAATTTGATGGTAGTGCCCTTGGGAAAGAAAAAGACATCACCGGGCTTGGACTCAACAACGGTGCCATCCTCATCCTCCATGCGAATGTTACCCTCAATGACAATTTTCATTTCGTCGTAGGTGTAGGTGTAAACGAGGGGCTCGCCCTTCTCCTGGCGGTAGAAACCTGCAGCAAGCTCTTTACCAGGCTCGGCCTGAGAGTTGAGAACATCACCGAGAAAAGCGTTGTTGCTAGAAATCAAAGGAGGCTTCTTTTCTTTACCTTCGGCGATAGAAACGTGTTGAAGAGGCATTGTGAATGTGGTTTTTGTTGTGGTTTTGTGAGAAGGGTTGTAAACTTGTAGTTTATAAGATGAGAGATAGAGAAAAAAAAAAAAAGGATTCTAGAGACAAAACCACTTGATTTATATAACAATTCTCTATACTAGTTTGATGAAATTGAAGGTGTGCTGCGTTTCAATATCATGTTGAGATACTAGCTGGCGAGATCCTATTCTTGCTTTCAATTGAACGTGTTGATGTCATGTCGGTCGTGCTAGATTTGTTGCTGTCAATTTTTAATATGTTTTTTTGGTAGCGAAATAGTTCATGAAAATAGTATCATTAAACTTTTTTTGTCATTTTAGTGTTGAAATATGATCATTGTAAATCTCATTATCGATGTTGTCATTCACTGGCCAGTCTTTCCCACCCTTATCGTTTATGCCGATAACCTTATTCAAGCAAAAGTCCCCTCAACTTTTAAGGTCTTGGTGAAACCTTAAAAATTTCAGGAAATAATTTCCAATTTAGGTTATTTTTCCCTCGTCTTCAAACTTCACTTCCTTCGAGGAGTTTTATTTACTATATTGTTTCTCGAGCAAGATCTTCAAACTAATAATCAACAAACTTGAAGCTTTTAACTATGCTTATTCTTAGTAATGAAATTTCTGTGACTCTGAAAAAAAATGTAAATTTTTCAAGGAACCAAAACTATCACATCAATCAGCTTTGACGACGCAAATAGCCGCCATTTACATCTCTAAATACAGATCATAGGCTGTATTAGAAATGAGCAAGAAATCAGAAATGAGCAAGAAATGAGAAAATAGCCTGTTAGACAAAGTATTACAAATGTTAAACAATTCAAGTTTTGCGAATAAGAGTGTTAGATATTTGATAAAATATCTCCTAATTTTGATCTTGACGTTCTAGTTGATTTTTTGACATAGGAGACCCAAATACGTTACATAAAAAAAAACTAACTTTGACCCTGGTGTTAATCGGACTTTCAATTGAGCAAGTATGGTAACAAATCGAAAAACCTAACCGCTATATCCAAGCTTTTTCTGCTATCAGGAAGAGCAATGCCTTGCTCCAAAAAGGCCTTTCTTAGGTGTTCACGATCCAACTCGCAGAATTTCTTACCAAGTGTTCAACCATTTCAGACTGAGCGATTGTAAATTTTTTCATAATGTGCAGGAAAAAAAGTACTCACCCAGATTCTCACAAAGTTCAAGCTTAGCGTTTATAACATGTAAAACCTGCTTTTGACACCTCCATAATAAACTGTTTCTCAGTCAGTTCGAGCCTAATTTTTTTTGATGCTTTTGAAGCTGCCCGTTCATTTCTACAGCTCTTAGAACCATACCCTATTTATCTTACCTTTAAAGCGTTTAAATTGTCCGGAAGATACAAAATCTATTGGAATTTATCTAAAGAGCTTGGGAAGATGAAAAAGTTACTCACCAGAGCTCTCTTCTAGCCACCAAACGCTTTTTTTTTCCACTATTGCATTAAAACCTCGATATAAGCATTTTATTAAGACTGGTGGCTAGGTTGCTTTTAGTTAGGTTTTTCTAACAAACAAAAATCTGAAAGCGTCAATTTTAAAAAGTATATACAAGAAAGAAAACCCTACACCCTGGTATAAGCAAAAATCCTTTTTTTGTATTGCTTGTTATAAACAAAAAATTCAGTTTGCGTGGAGAGTTGAAAAAAAATTGCCATTACCCATAATTAAGGTTTTGGGTGTTTTTGTAAATGTAAATTGAATTTGACGAGATAGACCGATGCTTTTTACCAGGAATTCAAAATAGATGTTTTGTTTATTAAGAAGATTTACTTGAGTACGATTAAGCTTTTTGGGCTAATATCTTTAGGTTCTCTTAGATCAAACGGCCTATACAACTTTCTTTTGTAAATTTTCGATAAAAGAAATAGCACTTGTGCTTCGCTACAAGGTGCACGTCTCTTGTACCAAATTTCCCTTAGATTTCCTTCAAAATGAGGCTTTAAATCTTTTTGGGTTTATTTTTAAAAAGCACTTGGTACCTAAAGATACAGTACAAGACTAGAATACTTAGTACAACTGGCTTCAAAAAAGTTGCCTCAAAAGTTGACCAGTGATGGCTCCTAAAACACCCTCTAGTCTCTATCTCGTGTTGACAGTTTTAGGTGCTTTTAAAATCATGTTGATTAGTATGTTTGCCAAATGAAAAAAAAACAAATTAGTAATGAAATCTATTAAATTTATTTCTGCTTTAAAGTTTCTTTGGAGCTTCTTCCAATGATGTCAAGGGCCTCCTCTTCCGTCACTTAGCTGAAAAACGCGGTCATTCTTACAGATCAACTCAATCTTTTTGTCATAGGTAAATTCTGTACGTGACTTCTTGGCCCAATTCTGGCTTTAATACTTATAACATGGGAAATTTGAAATAAATACGCAAGACTTCTTTTACTCTGCTCATGCGTGATTCATTTGTTTGAAATCTAATCAATTTATTTAGAGTCTCAACTTGACATTTATCACCAAAACTCAGCCATTTATATCACAGATCTATATTTTTTTTTTTCAAAACTTGCAGCGCATTTCAATATCGATATTTCATTTTCAAAAAAGTTTCTTTTCGATTCAAACATTACCAGTCAAAAACTTACAATTATTGATCGGAAACTAAAAAATTTCAATTTTGAAACGCTTTCTCCTGGCTAATCGAGGGGGTAAAATTTTCTATTCAGCCGCTATAAGCGTCACACAGCCAATGAGATTTTGGCTGTGCTGTTTTGTGAAAGAACTAATGTAAGATTTATTAATTTAGATTGATCAAACAATCAATTTATAATTGCAAAAGTCTTCAAAAATGATGTGACAAGCTTTTTTTTTGTATTCAAGCCTTTTTTTTTTCAGCCTGGCCAGTGTAAGTTAAATTTCTTCTTATTTTTATGAAATCTATTAGCAGTATTAAAACAAAAAAACAAATATTTACTAAAGAAAAATGTAGCCACTTGCTAGCAGTAGTTATTGTCGAACTTATCAAGACTTTTGATTCAGTTCAACACAAATGTTTGTTTCTAGTTTTTCAGACAAAAAAAAACCTAGAATGAAAATCTATCGAGAAATTAAAGAAAAAATGAAAATAAAAGCTTTGTTTATTGCATGTAAATGAAAAAAAACAACAAAGAAGCTAATATTTTTTTTCAGTATTTATTGAAAAAATGCTGAAGCTTCACCAAAATATTAATTTAATGCAGTTTAGTTCCTAAAAATGACCAGTTTTGCTACCATTACTTTAGAAACTTGTTTGTTTTGTTCAATAAATGAAGACAGGGCATTGAAAACCAAATTTTTTAAAACAGATTAAGAGAATGAATGAGCTGGACAAAACCCAGCAATGTGTTTTTGGACAACAATGTCTTATGATAGGTTTCCAGCTGCCTGTTTTTCTTTGGCGAAGCATCGTGACGCTGAGAAACCTACTGATAACAAGCTTTTTTTTTTTTTGGTCTAGGCAAGCTTCATATGACAAACACTTGATTAGTAGCAGTTAATTTTTTTTCTTAGGACCTGATATTTTTGATCCTAATTTAATTTCGTTCAAGTTTCAGCCTTGCTTGAACGTGCGATTGTTAAAGTTACTACATATTTTTATCTGTAAAGGTCTGAATACGAGAGAGTGTAACTGATGTCTTCCAATTCGTAAAAAATATGGCTTTCTTTGTTTTGCTTTCATGTCTTGATAATTCATAAACTTGAAAATTTTCAATAGTGAGTTGTTTTGTGAAGGATGGTTAGATTTACAGTTTACTCTTTTCTTTTTTTTTATGTTGAAATACTTCCCCAGTACAAAAGTTAATTTCATTCTGCCCTTTTTATTTATTTTATTTTTGTTTTCAACCGTGCCTGTTTCTTTTCTCTTTTCTGCCACATCACCTTACATTTCACATACACGCTCGTTTTTTTTTTTTTTTTTTTTTTTAGTTACACAATTCCACCTTGGAAGCATGGCATTTCCTACTGTTCACTGGCATGCTAATGTCTTAAGATCAAAATTATGGGTGCTGACATTGTTCTTTGGTCTTTTTGTTGCGCTTATTCGACATGGTTTTTTGCTCCCCGAAGCGACTGACCCCTACCATTGCAAGTCCATCACCAAATCAGGAACTTGGCTGGAAAGGGATTCCAAGCTCAAAAACTGGCAGGCACCTGGCTGTATGCTTCATCACTACCAGTCCAATGACGTTAATAAGTGTCTCGAAGGTCAGCGGGTGCTTTTCATTGGCGACGGAACCGCTCGTCAGGCGTTTTACGGAGCCGCACGCACAGTGGATCCGGCATTGAAAGACGATTTTTCAAACGAAAAGAAAAAGCACATCACCAGCGTGCTTAACGGCGTTTCTTTTGAATCCTACTGGGATCCTTTTATGGATAAAGATGGATTTGCCGAGCTCAAGAACATTACTTCACAAAATCAAACTGTCGCTGCGGTTTACGTTTCATATGGCATGCGATACGCATTGGACTATGTTGGCGATGACAGTCTGAAAAGATTCAGAAAAAACCTCAAGACGGTGCGCGACCTACTGACTGCAAACACGACATTTAATTTTGGCACTGCAATGGTATCACCCGTAATAATGCCTTATAAAAAGAAGCTGACTGGAAACCGGAAGGCACTCACGAAAGACCGCATGAAAAAACTAAACGACTATCTGGTGGAAGAGTTTTCTGGCAGCGAAGTCTACGTTCCAACTGTCTTTAATAAATTGCCTGAAGATCGTGAGGATTCCTTTAGCAGCACGGGATTACTCTTTACACCAAGTCTTGCTGATGTGCAGGCTGATATTCTACTAAACATTCGCTGCAATAACGAAATTTCTGATCACTTCCCCTTTGGTAATACTTGCTGCCTGAACTACACCTCTCCGTCTGGCCTCTGGTTTTTTACGGTTGCAATTTTATTTATCATTCCTTTGGGAATAGCCACATACTATTTTGTTAACTTTAATAGCACAGCCTCGTCGGATGCAAGCCCACAAAAAATGAAGCTACACATGGCTTTGTTTGGTATGTGCCTTGGTGTCGGATATTGCTATCTAACAGATAGGACACAGATTTTCTCCAAGGGTAACAAGAACTACCAGCCCTTTGAGTTTAATTTTTTATCGGTGGTGGCGGTAATTGCCGGCGTAATCTCGGTAACTTCGACGAATGATCCCAAGTCTGTTGGGTTCTTAAACAGGAATATGACTGACGAGTGGAAGGGTTGGATGCAGATCGCCATTTTGATTTACCACATTACAGGTGCCTCGAAAATACTGCCGATATACAAAGTTATCCGTGTTCTGGTTGCGTCATATCTTTTCATGACCGGCTACGGCCACGCTGCGTTTTTCACACTCAAGGGTGATTTTGGTCTAAAGCGGGTGATGTCGGTTCTGTGCCGACTAAACCTATTGACCATATTTTTGGCTTACGCAATGAACAACAACTACATTTTCTATTACTTTTCACCGCTCGTGACCTTTTGGTTCGGTGTTATCTGGATTACATTCAGAATTCTTCCCCAGTATAACTCTGGATTGAAGTCGTCGCTCTTAAAAGTGACTATCTCTGGCATTTTTGTGTACCTGTTTGTGAAGGTGCCTGGTCCATTTGAGACTATATTTTGGTTTTTGAAAACTTTTGCTGCCATTGACTGGAATTTAAAAGAATGGAGATTTAGAGTGTTTTTAGATATCTGGGCGGTCCACTTTGGCATGGTTGTGTCAATTTTGACCAACAATCCTGAGCTCGCTGATTTCAGGGCCAAGTTATCACGGTTCCGATTCATTGGCGCGTTGGCAGGATTTTCTCTCATTTTCTTTTACTGGACTATGGCTAGTAGTTACACCGTTAAGACTGAGTACAATCAGCACAACAACTATCTGGCCCTATTCCCTATTTTGGGTTATGTTTTAGTGCGTAACGGCGCAGACTTTTTGTGTAACCGCTACTCACGGGTGTTTGCATGGTTTGGCAAGATCTCTCTGGAAACGTTTATTTTGCAATTTCATATTTGGATGGCCGCCGACACCAAGGGTGTCTTGTACATTTTGGATATGGGAATTGATCCGGATGCGAGTCTCAGTGAGGTGATTCAAGGCTACGGGTCTCAGCATTTGTGGAACTTTATCCTGATTACGGTGACATTCCTGCTGGTATCAGAGCAGGTTGCAAGTGCTTCGGGTGTGATAACAACATGGATCGTGAGCCCAGAAAAGTTCATTTCTGCGCGCTCAGGTGACGACATTGAGATGCAGACACGGGAAAGTACAAACGACGAGAGTCCACAAGCCTTTATTGGTGAAAAGAGCGGCGCTGTCGGGCGACTCGGCGGGAAACTGGGGCAACTGGTAGGAAACCTTTTGATGGACATTAAATTTAGGCTGATATTTATTATGGCTGCGCTGTATTTGGCAAACGTTTTTTGGTGAATCCGGGGATATTATAGAATCATATTAACAATTTTAACAAAAAATAACTTGTAAACCGGTGAGTAAATTATTTAACAATTGAAAAAAAAGTACGGCTCTAGATTGCCGTCAATGAAGAATATAGAAATTTACATCCGTATCTAAACGAGATAATATCAATTAGTGGTGGAATTGCTTGAGAATCCAAAGGAGATTAAATTTTCAGGTGAAAAAAAAAAAGCATCCCACAAAGTCAAGAAACATCTTGTCATCTGACATGTTCAAAAATACCAAAAAAAAAAAATTGAACCTCCTACTCGCAAGTCACAAACAAAGCATTTGTTTGCTTTGATTCCAAAAAAATTAAAAAAAAATGAATCTCCACAAACCTAACTTAAATTTACATAAAAGACCCAATTGCTTTGGGTAATTTTTTTTTCTTCTTCTTCTTTCCTCTTTCTACTCTTTTCTATTTATCTCTTGCTCTTTCCTTATCTACAGAATAATTTTTACTCATTAACCATGTCAGATCAGGTCCCTTCCTTCTTATCCTCACCCGCCCCCAAGTCGCCGCGGACAGAATTCAATTCCGTCGCTTTGGCCTCATCTCCAATCCGCAATGGGCACAAACGCAAATCCTCACTCGTGGACATTCTGGCCACTCCTCCGCCCCTGCAGAGCCATTCGTCGGCCGCAAGCAACAATGACGATTCTTCGTCTAACGCAACTAGTTCCGGCGTAACGTTCTCCATTCCTACAAGAGACTGGCAAGATGTACTGTTAGAGAACCTCGTCCAGCCCGACAAACTGATTTCGATTGATTCAACTGAGTCAACCGAACATGCTTTTATTCAGCTTACCACTCACAATCTTACGTCTCTCCCCATCAAGGACGTCAAAACCAAGCAAATTAAAGAAACCTTTGACTACTCTGACCTTATTGCTTATCTGCTGCTAGTCTTGCGCAAGATTGAACCTGTTGACCAGAGCCAAGAAACCCTGGACACTGTAGCCGACGCTCGATCTGGCAAGCCCGTGCCTGTCACGTTTGCTGCCGAAAGACTGGGTGTCAAGAACCAGTTTCACACTCTCAAGTCTAGCGCAACCATTCTCGATGCTGTTAATATTCTTGCCAATGGTGTGCACAGGATTGCTATCACCGACGAAAACAAGGACAATGAGGTTGTTGGTGTGCTGTCGCAGAGACGCCTTATCAGATATATTTGGGAGAATGGCCGGTTGTTCAAGTCGCTTGAGCCTTTGTTTCATCAATCACTACAGGAACTGGGCCTAGCTTCCGATAGAAATATTCTCTCGATAAGTGGCGATCAGACTGTACAGGAGGCGTTCCAAAAGATGCACGATGACGGTGTATCATCACTGGCCGTCACTGACGACTCCAACAACTTACTGGGTAACATTTCTATAGTGGACGTTAAACTTGTGTCTAAAGGCTCGCAAAAGTCGTTGCTTAAATACAGCTGCAAGCAGTTTTTGAATGTTATACTGAACCAGCGCGGTCTTGAAGACGGCAAAGACTCATTCCCAGTGTTTCACGTTACGCCTCTCAACACTCTTGGTCGCACAATTGCCAAACTCGTTGCCACGCAAGCGCATCGTTTGTGGATTGTTCAACCCAACACGCTAAACTCAGTAGTGTCCCTCTCTAGTAATGGTAGCGGTAGCAGTACAAACAGTAGCACTGCCGGTTTAGCTGCTGCAATTTCCGCCGCAAACAATGGTGGAAACGGTATTGACTGCGCTGCTAATGCCACTGCAGGGCAGCTCAATGGTGTGGTATCGCTGACAGATATTCTGTGCACGTTGGCTAAGTACGCGGGCAAGCAAAATTTGGATCCACAGAGCGCGCGCCGCGAGCGCCGCCGGTCGTCGTCAAGTAGTGTGCGGTCACAATCGTCGCACGAGCAATTCCGGCGATCTCTAAGGCAGCCCCATAGCGGCTAAGACATTGAACAAGGGAAAAAAATAATAGGAAAAAAAATAAAATCATAAATCATAAGTTTAAGTTCAAAGTAAAAAGTTAAAATTTTTTGGGTTTTAAAAAGATAAAATATCGGAGTTGTGACTTTATAAATAAACATACTGACATATATCTTGGGACTTGGTGTCTGTGTTACTTAAATGAAAACTAAAGCGCAACTAAATATTTATAACGTCATGATTGTTAACATACGTGTATTTATAATGGCAAAATGTCTAGTTTAGAGCAGGCAACTCTGACAAATGCAGTGACCGCGCGCCGTTGTTTTGACTGTGTTTCAAAGAAAAAAAAAAAAAAAAAAAAGGAAAATAACCATCATCTAATGAGAGATCACGTGTGATGCCGCAATTTCACATCTAAAAGGCACCAGAACTCACAACAAAAGTTTTTTATTATAAAGGGCTGTTGTTGTTGTCGTTGTTGTTGTTGTATAACATTGTTTTGTTTTTTTAAAGCCCATGGTTAATTGATTGGTTTGCCCAATTAAAGGCAATAGGGATTACATATTTCTTTTTTTTTTTTTTTGGAGTCTCTTTTAGTTAATGTTTATTTTGAATAGGGATTTAATAACATCAATCTATTATTTCTACGTAGTTACACAGTTGTTGTTGTTGTTTTTTTTCTAATAAAGTTAATATGCCATTTCGACAACCATATGCACAATGGTGTAATCTACCGAGACTTTTAAAAATTTTATTTTAAAAAAAACTTCCCTTTTCATATTTTTTGATTTAAAAGCCCATAATCCTACTATAAGCTTATTATTATTATTGCCTATGAATTCAAAACGCTTTTTTATTGATTTTTCGTTTTAGGAATAGCGTGAAAATTTTTTACATGAGATATTAGGGTTTGTTTTAACTTCAACGGCTAGCTTACTAAAAGTCCCAACGTACACATACCCGTATTTACCCATTATTTATAATAAAAACAATCACATAATTTGAGTGTATATAGACTGTACACTTCGGTAAAGTTGAAAAATTACAAATTGAACACCTTCTACAAAACCCATCAAAAAAAATTAACAACAACCGTTCTTGCTGGAATCTACCAGAGCCCATGATGGTCTTATAAATCAACGGCTAACATGGTATAAATATCTGGCCTTGTGCCCCTCTATAAATTGGTTTTTTTTTATTTTTTTTCTCTTTTTCCTTCTCTTTCTCTTTCTTTTCTTTTCTCAAGCATTTCTTTTTTTTTGTAATATCAATAAACTAATTCCATCGCATAATATATATAAACCATGACTGTCGACGCTACTCACAAGTTCGCTACCCTCGCTGTTCACGCCGGCTCTAAACCTGATGCCGCCACTGGTGCCGTCATTCCCGCCATCTCGCTTTCTACCACTTACGGTCAGTCTCGCCCCGCTGTTCCCCTCGGCCAGTACGAGTACTCGCGCTCTGCCAACCCCAACAGAGATGATTTTGAGGCTGCTGTCGCCGCCCTTGAGCAGGGCAAGTACGCTCTTGGCTACTCCTCCGGCTCTGCTGCCACTGCCAACGTTCTCCAGGCCTTGGCCCCTGCTTCCCATGTCGTGTCCATTGGCGATGTTTACGGTGGTACTCACAGATACTTCACCAAGGTTGCTCACGCTCATAACGTTGACGTTGCCTTCACCAACGACATTGAGAACGAGCTCCGTGATATCATCACTTCCGAGACTTCTCTCGTCTGGATTGAGTCTCCCTCCAACCCCACTTTGACCGTCACCGACATCTCGCTGGTTGCCTCTTACATTGCTGACGAGCGCGCCTCGCGTGCCGCTGCTGGCAACGAGAAGTCCATCTACCTGGTAGTGGACAACACTTTCATGTCTCCCTACATTCAGAACCCTTTGACTCTTGGCGCTGACGTTGTCGTGCACTCCGTCACCAAGTACATTAACGGTCACTCTGACGTTGTTATGGGTGTTGCCATCACCAGCAACGAGGTTGCTCATGAGAAGCTCCGCTTCCTGCAGAATGCGCTCGGTGCCATTCCCTCTCCCTTTGACTCGTGGTTGGCTCACCGTGGTCTCAAGACCCTGCATCTGCGTTCGCGCGCTGCCTCTACCAACGCCCAGGCCGTTGCTGAGTTCCTTGAGAGCTCTATCGGCTCCACCGTTGAGGCTGTCTCTTACCCTGGCCTCAAGTCTCACCCCAAGCGTGCTGTTGTCTTGAAGCAGCACCGCGATGGTCTCGGTGGTGGCATGGTCTCTTTCAGAATCAAGGGTGGTGCTGAGGCTGCTGCCAAGTTCTGCTCGAGCACCAAGATCTTCACTCTGGCCGAGTCTCTTGGTGGCATTGAGTCTCTCTGCGAGGTTCCTGCTGCTATGACCCACGCCGGTATTCCCCAGGACAAGCGTGAGGCTTCTGGTGTCTACGACAACCTCATCAGATTGAGTGTTGGTATTGAGGACACTGAGGACCTTGTTGCTGACGTTGCCCAGGCCCTTCAGAATGCTGCCTCTGCTTAAAAAAAAAAACGGAAAGTTGTCTTTTGTTTTACTATTTATTACTAGAGTTATATTTACAAATTTTTAATGTTCATGATCTCATTCTAAACCTGATCTCGTTGCCATATGTAGCCCGATAATGTAGACCAGTTATTTTTGCAAAAAACTTGAAAAAAAAAAAGCTCGGAAATCTTTGTAACTTTCGGAAAGACATGAACCCGGGGAATTTTTTTTCATCCCTCCAAGTTACAATATTCAACGACCCTCTCCCCAAAAAAAGGATTATGCAGTTTTGGTCGAGGTGGTAAACTCGACTTTGGTCCGCTGGCTTACGCGGCGGCGCACCGCGGCACGCGCTTTTGCTCTGTCTCCGGGCTGAATAAATTTAGACACGTACCCGTCCGAGACGCCCAAGTACTGGGCCTGGCGGGCTACGAACACTGAGTTGTGGAGCTGCGGGCTGGCTGCGAATTTGACGTTGAAGTGGACGGGAGCGGGTGGCGGTGCCGGCATAGAAGAAGAAGAGGGTGATGATGCGAGTTGTGTTGGTGGTGGTGGTTGCTTGAGCATTAGGAATTGGGCTACGAGGCGGCCGCCGTCGGGGGCGGCGCGCACCGACGGGACAGCGGGCAGGGGCGCGGGTGGCGACGCAATTTGCAGTAATCGAGCCCGCTGCTCGGCAGGGGAGGCCTTGTCAGGCTCGCCGGGGGCTATCGTCGCGCGGTTGGCCTGGGGTGGCGGCAGCCGCGTCTGGAAGCGGGGGGTCACTGCTGACGCCGACGCTGGCACTCTCGCTGCTGTTGCTGTTGCGTTTGATGAGGACCTCGATGATGATGATGATAGTGAGCCCTGGGTTGAGTCTGTGCTGAATCCCTGTGCAGAGGAGCTGGCGCTGCTGGTGCTGCCTGAGTATTGTGTGGAGCTGGCGCTGGAGTCGGTGAGAGGCGGGATCAGCGGCACGCCACTGTCGACGCCGTTGTCGCTGTCTGAATCGGAGTCGTAAGATGCGAGTAAATCCATTTTACCAGTGTGTGTATATTTTTTTATTGGGAATATAAACTTGAATAAAAAAAATTACGTTTAAATAAAAACTGATAAAATAGAAAGAGATGAATAATGTTATTCAACCCTTAAGCTTTGAATTGGAATCAGCTTAAAAAAAGATCCGGTTGATTTTTAAACACTTGGAATAAAATAAAAGTTTACAGATTCCAATGTGAATCGAGAAAAAAAAAGAGCATATTAAATTGTGTTACTGGTGTTGGGCAAAACCTGTGGTTGCAATACGGATCTTTTCAGTTTATTCAAGTCTTGAAACCCTTCACATAGAGTTCACTCCTCCCTGACTTCAAAACCTGACCTTTCAAACACAATCGCAAGCCTCTTAGTTTTTAGACTAACTTAAAAATCTTATAAAAACAGTCCAATTTATTAAAAAATTTGTAAAAAAAAAACTCTTTTAAATGAAACAATGAATTTCAAATTTCTAAAACATCTTTAATTGTTACCATCTCTGTCGCTTGAACTGTCATCATCACTAATTCTTATGACTTCAATCGGCTGTTCATGTATCTCCCCGATTGAGCCATCATTTTCCATGGACTCCAGGATTCTCTTTACTGACCTTATCCTTAAGATTTTGTTTAGTTTCTTTTTGCAGATGCGGTACTGTTGTTCTGAACGTTCCAATCTTGTTGCCAGCCTTTCTGATTTCTCACGGCTAATTTTTAACGCCTTTACACATTCTTTTGGATGGTTCATCATGTACATTCGTTCAGACCTCCAATTTACAAAATCTGATTTGTTAGAAGATCGAGAGTTGATATCCAATGTTGTTAAAACATTAGGGGCCGAGGTTTGATCATGACCAGATTCGTGAACTTCGTTTGCAGCTTCAGAATTTTCATCAAGAAGAGGAAGATTCATTTGGCTACGGTACGAATTGATGACCGAAAATTTGTTACGGGGATGTATTCCCGATCGTTTCCAGCTTGCAGTAATAACTTTTGGCGAGTAGGCTCTTGGTCTAATGTTCATGTAGTGGGTAAAAAACGTTTGCTTTAACATAGGAGTGCCGTCAGAAAAATTCAAGGCTACCGGTCGACGAAAAGACTGTTTTGCAACACCAAAACATGCTCGATCAACAGGCTGTAAAATACCAGACACATGAGCAGGAAGATACAGTAAGGCGACACGTTTTTTGATAGCTGCGGCAAAGAAGTCTTTCGAAACGTGAGCTTTACTGCTGTCAAGAATTAAAACCTGCCACGTTCCAGGCTCAGAAACCGGAAAAAAACGTTTAAACCAATCGAGAAATGTATCAGAATTTATGAAATCAGTTTTGGATGTCGGAATCACGCACCGGCTTTTAGTAGCCTCTGGAAACCAGCTTTCCGTTATGTGAAAACCCTTGTAGATGAACAAAGGCTGTAAAATCTTACCATCTGCGGAAATAAACTCAAAAACAGTGGTTGAATCGCTTGAGGAGGATTCAAAAGAAGTATTGTTTTCACTTTCTTCAAGTGCAATCTCCCATGAACCGTTGACAGTTTCACCGGATTTGAACCTACATTCATCTAGGTTCCAAATTTGCAAAGGTCCGACTTTATATTCAGATTCATAGAGATGTAATCGATCAAAAAACAGTTCAACGAGCATTTCTTTATTTTCACGTATTTGAGGAATATCAATTTCACCCCGTTTTGCGCGAACTAGGATTTTTGAACGAGTAATAAAACCCTCTAACCATGACTTTGAAGGTTGTTTTTTTTCAGGGTTTTCTGACTGAAGAATTTTACCCGCCATTTCCATGACATCTCGGCTGTTAGGTATTGATTTCGATTGACACAAAATGATAATCTGATCCAGGAGAATCGATTCCTGTATTGGAGTTAGCAGTTGCCTTTCAAGACACACTTTGGAGCGCTCTTGAACTCCATGGAGGCGATTTCGAAGTGTACCGTATGGAACTTTAAAATGTCCTGAAATTTCTTTCAAATTGAATTTATTTTCAGGGCTTGAATAAACGGCTAGAGCCTTGAGAAAGAGCTCTTCTTTTGAATTGGACATTTTTTTTAATATTGGTGAATAAAACTTTTTTAAAAAAAAGAACGTGGAAACTTTTTGACTAAATTTCGTAGAACTAAATTGATATTTTTGAAAATGGATGGATCATTTATAGTGTCATGGCAAACCACAAATTGTTTTTTGGGGAGGTTGGTTAAAATAATTTAAGTGGGGGTAAAAAAAAATCAGTGTGTCGTACCTGTTTGTTAATGTTTGTTCATTTCTATTGAATACATGACATGTAAAATGATTTTGTGTTATATTCGTGTCTTTACAGTCAGCCAAATTTCCATCATTTTCATTTGATACATAATTTTTCATCTAACATCTCTAACCAAAAAAAATTAACATTCATCTCCCCTGTCAAAGAACCACAAAAAAAAAACAAAAAAATTCACTAATAACAAAAACATGAAGACGCCTATCGTCGCAATTCTCTCCGCTGTGCTGTTTCTTGCTGCCTGTGCGCATGCCAATTTCTACGACGACGCGTCGTCGCCGGTGGTTCCCTTCAACCCATCTCTAGCCAAGACCCAGCGGCCCCAGCTCACCATCACCGAGTTCTACGCGCCGTGGTGTGGTCACTGCCAGCGACTAACCCCAGAGTATGTCAAGGCCGCCAAGCGCCTTGCGGGATCCGTCCGCTTTGCGGCCATTAACTGCGACGCGGCCGAAAACAAGGCCCTATGCGGACGCTACCAAATCCAGGGCTACCCAACCCTCAAGGTCTTTGACCACGGCCCCAGCGGCCCCGGCGAAGACTACACGGGTCCTCGCGAGGCCAGTGGCCTTGTACGCTTCATGTCTGACCGTCTCAAAAGCCTTACCTCGGGTAAAGTCCGGGTCGTGGCGAACGCAAAGTCATTTGAGCGGTTTGTGGTGGCCTCACCGGATGCTGATCCCGTGAGCGAGGCAGGGGCACCTAAAAAACGCGTCGTACTGCTTGCTGGCAAAAAGTCTGAGGTCCCGCTGCTCTACCGCAGCTTGGCGCTCGAGTACAGCAATTTTGGTGTCCCCGCTGCTGCTGCTGGAAACAATAAAAAGCAAAAGAAGAACAGGAAGAAGTCTAAACGTGCAGCAGTGCCGGTGGGCCCTACGGTAGAATTTGTCTTCGTGGAGCCCAAGTTAGTGGACCGTGTAGCCGCGCACTTTAACTTGACGGCCAGTTTGAAAGAAGAAAAGGGTACAAGTAAGTTGGTCAGTATAGATGAGGACGGCCGTGCAACCGCGTTCGACGGGGCGTTGAAACGTGAGCCTGTAGTTGCATTCCTCGAAGAGTACGTGAAGCAGAAGGGCAAAAAAACTGACCGCGACGAGCTTTAATAAGACCCGTCTCTGATTTTCTCAGCATTTAATAAAATCAATAATAATACATATGAAACGCTCATTTCTTGATTTTGTCCGTTTGATAATAAAATTGTTTTACAATGGGGTAAAAGTGATCCTGAGAAACAGCGCTTTATAACAACCGCTAAAAGGCTTCTAGCACCAAAAAAAAAAAAAAAAAGAGAGAACCGCATGTATTCAATAGATGAATGTATTGTAGTATGTACAGATTAAAAAATTGTTGAGTATCAGCGAAAAAAACAAGTAAAATGGCATGAGTTTGTTTTAGATTTTTCCCTACTGTTTTTTTTGGTGGTGATGGAACAGGAAAAATGACTGAGTTTCATCTCACTTATTCGTCGGAAATGTCCTCCTTGAGCTTGAGCTTACGCGAGTACCGATCAAAGACATCCTGAATACCGACTGTGGAGCCGGAGGTGGGGTCGACAGAGATGGTGTTTCCATCCTCTGAAAGAAAAAGGAAAAAAAAAAGTTGATATTGGTTAGTAAAAGTTGAATTTATCTTGTTGATGAGTGAGGTTGACAGTCCATAGGAAAAAAAGATAAAACAGACTATCATAAATCTCTGCCGATAACAGCAGTAATAATTATGATACCAATAGTGATGATGAAAATAAAAACTACTTACTGAAGGTAACGGTAATAGACGCAGGCTCAGTTGAGCTAGGCTCAAGTATCCGGTGCGTCAGAGTAAGCTGCTGGCGTTGTGTAGGCGGGATGTTGGCAAGGAAGATTCTCGCGGGTTTAGCTTTGGGCAAAAACAAAAGAGTTAGGCACAAGTCATGAAAAAAAAAAAAACATAAACAAAGAAGACAAAACGTAAAATAATTTGAAAAAAAGAAAAAAAAATGAGAGGATAAAAATGGACATGTCAAGACTTACATGCAGCAAGCAGTGGGTTGTATTTAACGACGACGGTGGTGAAGTACTTGGTGATCATGATGAATGGGTTTATGTTTGATTTTTTGAGGGAAGGATGAAGGGAGAACTGGTTGGTTGGCTATAAAACAAAATTAAAAAATAAAAAAGTTTTTTTTTTTTTTTTTTTTTTTTTTTTTTTTGTTTTTTTTGTTCTTTTGACCTCCTCCGGTTGGGACAAACAAAATTTTTTTCTAAATACTGGGCCTTTCTCTTACTTTTCACATCTCTCCCTACGCTTCACTCCACAAGAGAGAAATAAAAAACCAAAAAAAAAAAACGTATCTGACAAAAACCAAACATTATTATCTTATTCAATGGCCCCACGATCACAAAAGTCACAGCAGCGAAATCGTAGAGATGCTAACGATGATGAAGAAGATTACTCAAGCATTTCCTTTGGTGCCTTATCAAAGGCTCAGGATGAACTGATGAACCAGAGTGATAGTGAAAGTGATAGCGATAGCCCGCCCGAAGAATCCGGCAGTCGCTATGGCAGCAGCAGCATAAATAACTACAAAAACAACAGAAAAACAAGTAGTCGACGAAACAAGCACGCACCCGCTGAGTCCTCCTCCAAAAAGCCCGTGTCATGGATCCGTGGGCCAACCACCGAAACTACCCAAAAGTCATCATCACTCTATCAAGACATTCGGTTTGACCCCGCGTACGGTAAGGCTGATCTGCAAAAGGCACGCAAAAACTATGCATTCCTGAACGACTACCGCGCGTCCGAGGTCCGCGACATGAAGGAACAATTGCACAACCACATTGGCCTCAACGACCGCAACAAGGCTGATCTGCGTCGCCAGATCCAGCAGACTGAGTCACGTCTGCGTACGTTCAAGGACCGCGACTTTGAGGCGCAGGTGCTGCAGGATTACAAGAAAAAGGTCAAAACCGGGGAGGTCAAGGGCCCGCTACATCTTAAACGCTCTGATCAGCGTAAATTGATTCTCAGCGAAAAGTTCAAGGTGATGAAGAACAAGGAGGTGAACAAGGCACTAGAGCGCAAGCGCAAGAGAAATACGGCCAAGGAGCGCAAGCTCATGCCCAGCGAGCGCCGATCCTAAATTATTTATCTGTCATGACCCTCTGTCTTCTAATAACCATGCTATTCATAAAACTGCAATTAATATTTTTTTTAAATTTTGAGGAAATCAGTGGGCTACTGAGTATATTACAATATTTATAATCTGGAAGGCATGGCCACACCACGCAAAGTCTGATGGTGATTGATCAGGAACAGGCGAGAAGAGGCCGATGCGGATCGGTCAATGGAGAAGGAATGATCTGGGATTACTGGAAGTGTAAAAAAAGAAAAGTGGTGTTGGGTATGGTGCTGATTATGATGACAATGATGATGTCAGATGGTGCTGGAATGTTAAAGATAACGGTAGCGGCGGGATGAGAACTGCTTTATGGCTTGGCCGCAGCAGCAGCTTGGCCCTCAATCTTGCCGCCGTTCTTAACCCAATCGTCCCAAGATCCCTTGTAGTTACCGCGCCTAGTAAATTGGTTAGCAAACAAGACGTAATTGAAAAAAAAAAAAAAAAAAAAATTTAAAAAAATAAAAACGCAATTGAGGGTGATTCAACAGCACGATGATGGGAGAAGAAAAAAAAAAACAACTACGGTAAGGTACTCACTTTTGGTAGCCAAAAGTACAGGCCAGCTCCTCTGCGGAAGTACTTCGGACACCGGCAAGACAGTAAAACACAAGAGTCTTCTCAAGATCAGGCTTATCAAAACCAAAGGTGTCATGGAACTCTTCAGGCTCGAGGCCAAGGGCGCCGGGCGACGACTTGACTGGGATGTTAATGGCAGAGGGGATGTGGCCCTCAGCAAACTCGCTGGGCTCACGCACGTCGACAATTACGGTCTGGTCGTCCTTCTTAGCTACGAGCTCTTGCACCTGCGGGAATTCAAGGATCTTGGCCGGCTCATCGATCGTGATTGGGGAGTAGCGACGGGCAGAGCCAAAGCTCCAGTTGGCGGCGGCGGCAGCAGCGGGGCGCTGAGTGGCAGACAGAGCCGGGCGGAAAGCTGCAACAGATAGTGGTCTGAGGGTATGAAGGGCGGCGGTGGCATTACGCACGACCACAGTGGCAGCCGGGAAAAGAGAAGTGGTGGTGGGTCTGAAAACGGATCGGAACATGGTTTTTTAAATTTTTATTAGTGTTAATTTTTTTTTCTTACTTCAAGTGTATTAGAAATAAGAGAGTTGTATGTGGTGGGTTCAAGTGAAGATGGCAAAAAGGAACCAAAAAAATGAATATGATTAAATGAATATGAATGAGAATATGGAAGTGTGGTGGTGGGAAGGGAGAGAAAAAATGGGTGCCAATTTTTGTAGAAAAAAAAAAAAAAAAAAGTTGCAATTGGAGGCGAAAAGGCGATGAAAACTTGAAGAGGAATCGTCGGAGACCAACGGCGGGTGGAAATAAACAAAATATTGTTCGATTTTTTTTTTTTTTCAAATAACTTTACACTTAATTAATTTGATTTGATTTTTTTGAAATGTTGAAATCACCACTAATGGCGATTTCAAAAGAATCATCACAAATGTAGATTTATTGAATCCATCAGCATCCGATGGGAACTGTAGTTTGGTTAATATTTTTTTGATTTTAACAATTCAGATTTCAATCATAGTTATTTGTTTCAAAAAAATGTAATAATTAATCTTTTTTAAGCAAATAATGACATTTGAGACATTAACTTACGCTATGTTATCGCAATACAATTAAAAAAGTAGAGTAGTAAAAACTATTCATAAAAGTAAAGGAGATGGTTTTTTAAAATTGAGGGTTAGATCGTAAAATCAGGATTGTTTTTTTTAGTCTCAAGATCAACTTTAGTCGTAGATTTCACAAAACTTATTTTTTTAATTTTCATCAAATGGATTCTTGGATCATTGGATTTTACAAAAAAAAGATTTTAAAAATACGATTGGATTATTTGGATTATTTGGTTGAATTGTTTGAATTATTTGAAATGTTTGGACTATATAGATTTTTGGATTAATCTTTTTTTTGTTGCTTAATAGGCAACAGTAGATCTTCTTTCATCGAAAAAAAAAAAAAAAGGCTAAGAAAACCCTAGTATTGTTAACAGTATTAAAACTGTAAAAAAGTAATACTGATAGTTATGATGATATTACTTAAATTTTTGAAAAAAAAAAAAAAGCTTTTAAAATGAAACAGGGTAACCCTTAACTTTTCCCAAAATAGAAATACTCACGTCGCGTTCTCTCTACTTTTGAGCAGGGCTAGGGCAGCCCTGATTCGTGTCTGATCTAATTTTGTTTCTGGCATGTCCCCCAAGAAAAAAAAAAAAAAAAAAAATTCATTATTTGATATAATTTTAATATCACAATATTCTTTCTTTTCTATTCATTCTCATCGTCATCTAATTGCCACAGGCACTTTATTTACACAAACACATATATACACAATCATAATGGATAGTAAGTAAAAAAAAATTAAAAAAAAATCTTTTTTCTGCTTTTTTTTTTTTTTTTTTTCCTAACACGCGCGCGCTAGACTACTCTCAAGGCGGATTCGACTCTCAACACACCGGTACCCAGGGCGGACAACAGCAGCAATCTGAGGCTCGCAAGAGCAACGTGCGACCAGTAACTATCCGGCAGCTTCTGGCCGCCGAGCCTGGTGCCGATGAAATTGTACTGCTGGACCACAAGCCGCTACGCCACGTGCGGTTTGTGGGCGTCGTGCGCGGCGTCACCAACAGCGAGACCGGAGCGCGCTTCCGTATCGAGGACGGTACCGGTATGGTCGACGCGCGGCTATACAGTAGCTCCCTCGGCGGCGGCGGCGGCAATGCCGGGGCGATGGATCCGGAGTCGATGGACACGGAAGAGCAAGACCACATGCGCGCCAACGAAGAAGCAAAACGCAACGACGCGCTCGTCGATCGCTATGTCTCCGTGTTTGCACGCGTCAGCATCTCAAACGAGCGCCACAACATCGCCATCAACGACATCCGGGCCATTGAGGATTATAACGAGGTCGCGTACCACATGCTCAACGCCATTCACCATCATGTTGCCAGCGTCGGCGGGTTTGTAGGCCAGCAGAGCGCTGGTAGTGGCGCCGCCGCGGGCAGCAACACCAATAACGGCACAGCCGGAAACAACGCCAATTCGCTGTTTGTGGGCGGCAACGGCGCAATTGCAGCAAACGCTGGCGCGAACGGGAACCTGGGCGATCGCATTCTAGAATACTTGCGCCGGTTCGAGTCTATTGATTGTGGCGTTCACATTCAATCTCTCGTGCAGGGCCTTGGCTCAGATTACAGTGCCACCAAGGAGGTTCTTGAGTCTCTGAACGAAGATGGCTTCATATACAACCCTGACGACGACCACTACGCCATCACCCCCCAAAATTAGTTTTCTATATTATTATTATTGTCATTTTCTATTTTGTTATTATTGTATGTATTTGTCTGGTTATTTTTTAATGAAAAAAAAAAAAAATAAATAAAAAAAATGTGAATTGTCTAGTTTAGCATCATCGTGTTATTGTTTTATTTGTAAATTTTAAATTTATATATGCGTCATCATCATTATTATTATAATTATTACTATATCGATATGGTAGACCTGCTATTTGGGTCTCCCAAGTGTCAGTTTTTTGGCTGTGGTGGTGTAATATCCGTAAACAGTTTTTGCAACAGCATAGCATCGTCGTGGTAATTGCTAAAGTGTAGGTGCTGGTCAAGGGCGCTGCCGCCCTGGCTCACATGGGGGCCACTAGGACTACTATGGTGCAGTCCGTGGCTTTTATTACTGCTGTGCACAGAGAGGCCCGGGCTATAGCCCTCGTTATGAATATTAATATGGTGTGTGCGAAAGTTATCGCCGTGTGCGGCCAGGTGTTCATCTCTAGTGGGGCCAGACGGGACGGGGCCAATGGCTAGATGGGGTGGGCTTTCGTGGTGGATAAGGCTACTCGTGCTGTTGTTGTTGCTGCTGTTGCTGCTGTTGTTGCTGTTGCGGCAAGCCAACCCCGTCGGCTTGCCATCTGCGTCGTAGATTTTAGGCATTGCCGGTGGTGACACGTTGTACACGTTGTGGCCTGGGTGCTGCTCCAAGCTTACATGCGAGAGTGGCGATACTGACATCTGACGGGGCACCGCTGCAACGCCCGGTGCCCTCGCAATAGGAATTGGCTTGGTTTGAACTTGAACTCGCGGCTGTGGCTGCGGTAGTACTTGATGTTGCGCTTGTGGTTGTACCGCAGCTGGAACCTGGCCCTGTATGCTTTGCTTCTCCTGTTGCTGTTTGCGCTTTTGTGACGCAATGGTGTTTAGATACAATAAGTCATTTATAGCGCTGTACCTCAAGGCCTCGCGGTCCTCAGTATGAGACACCGTATGAGGCGAAGATGGTTCTTTCTTAATAGATGGTGTTTTACCCGCGTCCTTCTTGCCTCCTTTGCGCTTTTTCTTTTCTTCGGTACTGCGCAGATTATTCGAAGCTAAAGCACCGGCCTGGGTGGTCAGACCAGTCACAGGATTATTGTTCACGCTCGACAGAATCTCACAAACCTCTTCAAAAATATGGAACGATTCTGACGAGAGCACACCTGGTTTGCGCACTACCAAATCTGAGTGAATTTGAGTCAGCGTTACGGATAGTATCTTGCGGACTTCTGTCAACAGCGCACCCGACTTGCTGTAGTCAACGGCGCCATACAGCACTAAGGAACCAAACAAAACCGAGGCTTTATACGTATTCATTGGAAGCGTCGACGTGACATTGCGCGCCTTCAAATAGTTGAGGAGTTCTAAAAGCAGTTTGGCACTTTGAATTACTGACACTGTTGATAACCCCCGCTTCGTGTTGTTGTCAGGTGGACTGCATAGCGCCGGAAGATGAATAAGAATACGCGCATAGTGATAAAACATAAGAAAAAGCGGCGACTTTTGATGCACAGGTGACGATGATTGGGGGGCCACTGGGGCGCCATCCACAAACTCAAATTTGAGCTCCATCGGCAACTCACGCTTCCACGACTCTAGGTGATCCTCTAGCATCACCACTGTTTTGTAGGGATGCGTTTTGAGTTTGCTAGTGTAGAGAGTCTCAATAATTTTGGCAAGACATGCAGCAAATTGGTACACGCTCAATTCACACGGCTGGTTGAATCCTTTAGCAGGAAGTGGGCACTCAATGCTGACGTCGTTAAAAAGTCTCGGCGCACCAATCTGGGCCGCCGCGAAGCAATCCAAAGAATATGTTGTCCACAGCAGCCGGTTGCGGCAGTCCTCCTCACCAGCTACTGCGGTGTCCGCCAGTTTGCGGTGAAGACCGAGCCGTTGCGCCATATTGACGGCCATCATACGGTAATGCCAAACGTTTTCAGTATTGCCTGTGTGCAGCGAGTAAAGTAGTGCCAGTAGTAGCGCTCGCAATGTGGAGTACGCTGGCCGGGTCTGCAACTGTGTCGTGAACGCATTCTTCCACTCTTGATCCAACTTTATAGATTCCGAAACCATTGCAGCGGTTGTTTTGTCTTTTGAAGCCAGCGACCCAAGCGCCAGAACTAGTAGAATTGTCACGATAAAAATATTGTCCTTGTCCTTTTTCATATCGTAAAGACCGCCAGCCTCTCCAGTAGACAGCTCTGTCATAAGAAGCTGATACTCATCTAGAAACTCAGACTGGTCGATAATGTTAAACATGGAGTTCCACTCATTAAAATAGATTGTTGTGAGTTTGTCGGATGAGAGACGGTTTGGGATGTTGAAGCCAAAGGAGAGCCTTTCCGGCGATTCACTAAGTCCAGGAGTGTTGATCGACGCCGGCGTCGATATTGAGGCCGGAGTCGGTAAATAGTCTATTACCGGGCTAGTAGAGGCTGCCGGCTGAGAAACCTGTCTACTACTATTATTATTATTGATGTTGTTAGTGGTGGTGTTGTGACTATTGTCGCTAGTGTGTTTGTTATTATTGCTATTACTGTAATTTGCGTTGGCAGATGGCTGTAAACATTCCAGTGTTTCAAAAAGTTTCTCAACTGAGGGAACAACAGTCGCGTTCTTATGTCGCAGCTTTTCGACGAATGCTGTGACAAAAATGCTGCCGGTGGAGGCGCCCATGAAGTTTTTGCTAACAGACATCCGGTCAGGACAGCTCACTATATAAACGTCAGGGGTTTCCGACTTGATAGTGTTGTTGGTACTGCTATTGGGGCTGCTGCCGATGCTGTTTTCGTTTTTGTTAATGTGATTGGTTTTGGCATTGTTGGTGGAGTCAGATTTCGGTGTTGGGCGAGGCTTTATCGAGTTGTGAACAGCATCAACCTTTGCAAGCAGTTCCATTTGCTCGTCCTTGATATCAAGCAGGTTGAGTAGCTTGTGGTTTTCAGACTCGAGCTGGCGAACTCTATCCTCAAGAGACTCGGTGTAACCCCTAGGAAATGCACGGCGAGACAACTTGTCGGAGATTTTACACTCAAATCCAACGCTTGCACACTGTGAACAATGAGGCCGTTTGCCGTCGCAACGAATCTGAGTAAAAAAAAAAAAAAAAAAAAAGGAAAAAGAAAAGAATAGAGTTAGAGGATGCGGAGGTGGCTTGTCTGGGGTAAATTATCATACCTTTTTGGATCTACAACGGTCACAGGCTTGAGCGATGCGATCAGTCCTGCTTCCAGGAGTCTTGATCATTTTCCTGTGAAAAAAGACGTTTAGTTAGTAGCGTGTTATATACATGATTTCGGATGGACAGACGGTACTTACCAGGCTTGAGCACCGTCGGGCATGATAAAATAAAGTGGCTAATAAGGCTTTCGAATGGCAGAGAACAAATAAATTAATAGGGCAATGTGAGAAAAGTGGAGTCAGAGGATCTAGGCAACTGTGAAAAGATAAAGAGAGTACTCAGAATACAGATCCAAAAAAAAACTTTGTATAATTTAAAAAGAAAGAAAAAAGAGTCGATGAAGAAATAGATGATGAGTGACGGATTAATATTTATGAAAGCGATGAAGAAAGAGAACAACAAAAAAAAAAAAAATATAAAAATTTACAGAGTAAAAATAAAAAAATAAAAAATTTAAAAAAAAAAAACTTTTTTTTTTTTGTTGGTTTTTGTGGGGGAGAAAAAAAAAGATCTAAAAAAGACTAAAGTCTTTGCAAACCATCAAACCCAAACATACAGAACCACAACTGCTAATTTTTTTTTTTTTCATCTTCAAAAACACTAATTCGCCAGAAATGAAAAAAAAATCAGCTCAAACAGACACTTGGGGGTTGTTTTTTTTTTGTCGCGTATCGAAGCCCGTCAAGGTTAGTCACCCAGTATCATGCACAACCCTGTTGACGGTTCCGTGGTTACTGGGGCAACTTCA
The DNA here is from genome assembly GCA_030463015.1 of Geotrichum citri-aurantii. Classification (NCBI taxonomy): domain Eukaryota; kingdom Fungi; phylum Ascomycota; class Dipodascomycetes; order Dipodascales; family Dipodascaceae; genus Geotrichum; species Geotrichum citri-aurantii. Next base: position 35,517 of record JAKVQX010000055.1, read on the forward strand.
AAAAAACAAAAATTAAAAAAAAAGACGGTGTTCATCAGTCACGTGAAATCAATTTTCCCAATAACCCCGGATGACAAGGCTCAAGCACAATTGAGAGAAAACAGTCTTTGGGGACTTTATTAGGGACTGCGAGGCCAAGGGAAACCGTGGAGAGCAAGAATTAGTTAAGACTTGACTTAAAACTTGAGTTTTTAATTTGATTTTGTTCAAGTGAGCCTAATAAATATCCATCGTTTAGTAAATAAAATTAAGAGAGATTTCATTGACTGATTATTCATGACAATGTTGTGTTATTGTGTTTATATTTATGTGTAGGAGACTGATATGGCGACAGGTTTTTTTGGCACTGGTTTAGTTAATACCATTCAGTAATTTCATGAAACTTTTTTGTAATCCAATTTTTATTGGTAAAAAAGTGTTTTTTCATCTAATGCCAGTTTTATTGAACAATGAGTAGCATCGTGTCATGGTAACTCTTGTCCAACAAACAGCAATTATCACAAATTTCTTCCTTTATCAAACTACAAAAGCTCAATTTTTTAACTAAAAATTCTTGATTCTCCTAATTTTCTGACCGCAAATCGCCGGAGTGGACAATGGTTATTGATTGAAACTTGTTCCGCTATCCATCATGCTGTTTCCGGACCCCAATCAACAAAGCAGGTTCCGGCTCGATTTTCAATATCCCAAACCACAGTTTTAACGACGATATAACGCTTCATTAAGAAACACGCGTAATATTCAAAGTCTGTTACACAGCATTTAAAGGTCTTAACTGATCCTATGCCTCGTATCATTTACTTTAGTTCTAGATGTGATCCGTTCATGTCGATTAAAAAACAATCACTTCACATTGTAATATTCTAGAATGTGTTAGAACGATCCAGAAATGTTCAAACCTATTGGAAACAATCAAATCGTTTGCTAGACCCGAGCTGTGCAAAAGGCACAACAGATATTTTATGACAGTTTATAGAGTAAAAGTAACACAAATTTTTTTTGGTTTAAAAACCTCCCTTCACTTTGATAATCTTAAAAAGCAGTCTTCTATCAACAATCTCCTCTGAAATCTTTTAGCTGGAAAGAGGGTGATATTTTTGCTTGATGGGGCCTCAATTCGTCGTGCTATAATTGTGTGCAGCTGGCTTTGTGAAGAAAGAATTTTTGCACTTAAAACTGGCAGGATAAAAGTTCAGACTTCAATCTAATTAAACATATCAAAGTTTGTATAAAGTAAAATACTAAAAATTCAAATTTTTGAGAACACGTTTTAAAGAAAAAAAAAGGGCCAACTTGCTACAAAAATGGAGGGCGTGGGAAGCTAAACGAGGCCTTCCTTGATCTCTATTTTTTGGAGCATGAACTTTAGAATGCAGGTGTTCAAAGACAACTTAGTGCGGTCATATCAGGCGGTAGTTATCTTTGTATTCATGACTCTGTTTTGTGATGTTAAACAAAAATTTTAAATGTTTTTTTTTAAAAAAAAGGTACATTTTAATTTTTTCAAAATCCATAACTTATCGGTTAAATTTTTTGGTAGCCTTCGAATATGAGTGCTACCTTTTTTTCATCTATAGAGTATGTACAGTACTATCGAATTACAGGTTATACCAAAAAAAATTCAATTTGTCTATTGCATCCATCAGTGCAGTTCTTTGTACAATTCTGAGATGACCAATTTATGTTATTCTTAAAGAGTTCTTTATTATATCTAGTCATTTATTCAAATTAAAAATAATGGTTGCTCCTGATTATCTTTCTAAATTTCCTCTCACACTCCCTCCTTTCAGTTGTTAGTTAGAGTCCATTACTGGCTCTACTGATGTCGCTGACTTTGACAAGAGCTCACTAAAACGCAAAAGACATTGCTTTGTGTTCATTAAATGACCTACTGAATGACATCTGCTGCATTTAGATTGTGCCCTTAGCAGTGTTGCTGCTTCATCTGCCTCAAATACACTTAATTCTTGATTGGTGCTTGATTTTGGTATAGCTGATCCGGCAGCCATCGGATCAGTTCGATAACGAGGCTCCAGCAGAAACAGAGGACTACTGTAACGGAGTAGGTCTGAAGAGCTCTGCCACAAGTGGCCTTAAGCTTCTTTAAATTGCTATTTTAGATTGTTTGTTCGTGATTTCCGGTAACCTTCTTTGCTGATAACCAATTACATCTTCTCTTTATTACATCTCCAACTCTTCATTATGACGACCCTCGTCACAACTGCCTTTGCGGATTAGATGCCAATGTTTGTGGAAATGAGATATGTCAAGAACTCTGTCTTGTTCTTCCAAAGACTTGAGCACATGAGCACAAGGAAGTCCCATGGTTCGAGTGAATGTATGGGTGCAATCAGAGAGGTCTTTGTCCTTCAGTCGCAGCCGCTGATTATCAACATACCGTAAAGCTTGAAAAGATACCCAGCCAATAACAGCACCATAGAGTGTCTTGGAGAGATCAAGTGGAATCTGTGTTTGCTGCTGACCTTGATTGGCCTGTAATTCAAGTATTTGATTACAAACAGCTTGATCCAATTTTTTCCAAAGCTCGAGTAGATCTAATTCAGTTGAAATGATATGTTTTTTCAGGGGTGAGAGAATACGTTCAATTCGTGAGGTTACCATGTTTCCAAAATGAAGGTGCTGATCAGCCCAATACTTCACTACTCTCTCCTTAAATTCATCGAGCAAATAAGTCTTGATATATACAACCTCGTGGCAGTACTTTGGTAGATAGGCATTTTCAAATGCTTGTACGTGCTGGTTGTACTCGTCCTCAGTTGATGACTGTATAATTGAATGCCAATGGTTTTCGAAACTTTTCCAATCTTCTAGATCTTGATCGCATTCATTCTCTTTGCTTCTATGACGTATAAAGGCAGGCTTGCAATGGGAAAAGACTGCCTTATTTGCATGCCACATGCATAAAAGTGATGCTGACGACGGAAAGCAGTGAGATAAGGCGTTCACACAAGTCATGGAGCAATCGGTTAGAATAACAGATGGAAGTCTCATGTCGCGGAACTCGTAAATAGACTTAAGCCAGCTTAAACCCCAGATATAGTCCTCCTCGGTCTCACTTTCGAGGAATGCAAAGGCGACAAAAAAGGATCGGTTACAAGCATCAACACCAATAATACTCAGTAGTGGTATCCGGTATTTATTCGTTTTGTATGTGCAATCCACTATAAGCGTATCAGGGTAAACTTTAAGATATTCCAACGACTTGGGATGAGCAAATATGAGGCCAGAGATACGATTATCTTTATCATATTTTATACTACTCTCATAGCTGTTATCATTTATATGATTGAGAAGGGCTTGAATGGTGCTTTGTCCCGCTTTGCGATATCTTCTGTTATCTGCTACAATATTATAGATATCCCTCAGAGTTGAATCAGCATTATAGTGCTCATGCAGATGAGTCTTGATATCCTTAGGAAGCACACCAGAAAACTCAAGTTTGCTAACGACATCAATTAGCTCTTTAGATAGTTTCCGATGTGCTGGATGGGTAGATGAGCACAGGCTTGGTTCGTGATTGTGTAAGGCATATTGACTACTTTGACGATGCTTAACAGTCCAAGTCTTTTTATCTAATGATTCCTTAGCAAGAACAGAAAACTGACAGCCGGTGCTTCGAGTAGTAGTCTTGCGTTGTCGACTTTTTTTTTCGGTAGAAGGACGACGGTAATTATCACAAGCATACGTGACAGTACAACGACCGTTAGTCGAGCATACAGACCTTGCTGTTGTGAATGCATATCCTCTAGGTGCCGCCCATTCATTGATGGCCTTGAATAATGCCTCACGTGATTCATAAACGCTTTCTAGGGGAAGGCAATCATCAGGAAAAGATCTAATCCCTTCAACCAGCGGTTCATTCATTATGGTTGATAAAATACTTGATGAATCCAAAGTGTTTGGTGAGCAAAGCTTGAAAATTGAAACCACGAAAAAATAATTTTTCAGCCAAAATATGATTTCATTTAGAACCACAAAACGCGTAAGAAACTACGTAATAAACCTAATATTTACCAAAAACCCGTCCCGTTTCATTTAGACCCGTTATCACATTACAGGTCGCCTGTTTTTAGTTTAATATGAAATTTTTATTATTATTATTATTATTCATGATGCACTAAGTATTATTTCTTATATCCCATGTGCTTGCCTACTTATCAAGACTGCACATTTGTATTTTTTTTTTCTCTCTTTCGTTTCAACATAATGTGACTACCCACGTCGACTTTATTTAGTCTTTTTAACGCTCTGACTACTTTTCAAAATAGTGTGTCTTCTGGCTGTAGCAGGAGTTTCGGTTCCAAGCAGATAATCCCAATGACGGAATGACGACGCGTAGTTACCCACAAAGTATTTATGGTGGTCATCGTGGTGGTCAGCGCCAGCCCAAATAGGCAGGAAGTGTCTCAGCGACCAAGGAAAGTCGTAGCCAGAGTGAGAGTCCACGGCCTGGAAGAGACGCAGCACGACCCAGCAAATGACAGTGACAAGGTGCACATCACCGAAGAAGTAGGCCCACAGCAACGGACTGCCGACGGTACCCATACCGGTGACGGCAACCTCAATGGGGTGCGCATATTCTGCAGTTAGACCAAACGGAGCAGCATACTTGTGGTGCTGCTTGTGGATGTACTTGTAGAGGGGGCCGAAGTGTAGCGCACGATGGAACCAGTAGTGCCAGGTATCTTCCATAAAGAAAAATGCAGTAACCTGGGTGAGAAACGATTTCAGCGGCGGGAAGCTCTCGGCAGTGTAATCGATTCCAAAAATTTTGCAAATAGGCTGAAATGCAAAGATGGGTAGGGCTTCGATAAAGGCGTGGGCAATTAGCACATCTTTGAGACACTCAAGCTGTTCGCTGTTTGAAGGAATTTTAGTATCTTGAATCTTGTATCGTCGAAAGAAGGGAAGATGGTCGAGAATGGCCCAGGGAGCTGACTTGCCAAAATAGACGAGCTCGTGGATCATGAGAAATAGTAAACCAGTGGCCAGGAAGTCGTTATTCATCCATGAATAATAGGCACTCCAGTAGGACCGCAGTATTAGCACTAGCGAGTTGCCGGTGTCAAGCAGAGGAGCGAACAGTGATAATGAAGAGGATACTGTTGAGTTCATGGTGCGACAGATATTGAACGAAATGCAATGGGGGGAAAAGAATAAGAAAAAAGAATATATTTTAAAAATTGCAGGACTTTGAATGTGTTTTTATATTTAAATTAAATACGATTCAAAGGAGAAGGCTTTCGAGCAGTAAATCCTAATCTGTCATGATCTCGCCGTTTCTAGAATGGAAAAAAAACATTCGCGGGTTTTGGTAACATTGTGTGACAAAAAAAAAGAGACACATATACCATGGTAGTTGTTATTTTTTTTCTTGTATTATGTTTTAAAAAGATTTGAATTTAACTGTCGGACCATTTTTTTTTTTCTCTCTTCGTTTTTGCAAGTTTGTGATCGCATTTGTCGTTTAGTTTATGGAAAGTTGTGCTGGGAAGAAACGACGACGACACTCGGAGAAAAAAAAATACAAAAAAAAAACAAGGGCTTTGATGGAAATCAGATGACAAAACACACCACCCATAAATGGAAAAAAAAAAAAAAAAAAAACCTTTTCAAAGCGAGGAAAAATCTGACATTTGAAAAGGGTAACAAGAAAAAAAAGGAGGTATCTGTGTAATCTGAACAATACCTACTTGAAATATAATAATAGCGACGATTCCTGGTAAATGGTAAATCAAATAACTTAAAAACTATGTCAGAAAAATCAAGAGTTTGGTCACAATTAGCAGAGTTTTGACTGCAACTAATGTAAATAAATTGTCCAAAAAAATTTACATTCTATAGCAAAGTAGAAATAATAGTATAGTAAAAACATGACGAGGTTTGGTTTTTATTTTTATGACGATAGAGGATCATCGGGGTTTTAGTTAAAACCTCGACTTGTTGTGATTCTTAGTTTTTTTTCAGTGACGCCATGGGTTTTTTTTTTTTCATGAACTTTTGTCGTCGTCGTCGTCGGGAGACTTTAGAACTTTGACAACTGCTAATGTTGAACCAATGCTTTCTCACGCCATTCCGCTTTGAGACATCAGGAATTTTGCACTTTTGTCAACTCACACGCACGGCTGAAATAGCAGGCCTAACCCTTAGTAACTATGGAGACCAAATTGAAAAAAAAATAAAAAAAATTAAAAAAATAAAAAAACTTTAAAAAAGCATAAACAACAATTTTTACAACACTAACGAGTGTTGTTGTTGTTGTTGTTGTTATTGAGGTAAACAAACTGCATGCTAAAGATTTTTAGACCCCTCGTTTTCACCCACAATAACACGCCTTTTCATTCAGGCATTTTAACTGGCGATAGATTGTAAATATTATATACTGATTGTGGTATTCTACGTTTTTGTTTTCATTTTTGTTGTTTATATTACTATTACTATTACTATTACTATTACTATTACTATTACTATTACTATTACTA
>JAKVQX010000560.1:0-14454 GCA_030463015.1 Geotrichum citri-aurantii
AATTTGAATAAGAAATCGTTGTTTTACAAGTATTTTAAAAAGCTTCCATTGTCATGAAAAAAAAATTTTTTAAGTTTCCTTTGAGGTGAAAACAGGCTGTAAAAAGATTTCATATTAGCCGGTTGTTATTTTTCATAAATAACAATTTTTAAACGTGTTTCGATTAATACTATATATTGAGGAAATCAATATTTATTTAAATTTCAGTTTTTTCCCCAGTTTCTCACTTATATAGTACACAAAGCCCAGGTTACACATAATGCTTGAAAAAAATACTACCAACTTCACCAATTTTTTGTAAACACTTTAACATTTTTTGGATATAATCCTGAGTTAATTGAAAGACTGACAGTTTATTTTCAAACGTCTGCTCATAACTAAAAAAAAAGTTAAGGCTATTACTAGAAATAGTTAAGTTGTCAGAATGGTTGTTTTAAGAGACAAAACATGAAATTCATTTAAACTGAGATTTTTTTAACTGTACTTTGTCTTTTTGTATTCAAATTACTGTAGATTGAGCATTACGACATCAATATTCATCAAAAATTATAATATGGCATAAGATATTGTACTTGGAGTTTAAACCTTGAATTTAAAAGTTGGGTTGTTCCTAACTTTAAAGTTAATTCTACTTTGAAAAATTCAACTCTTTCAGAACAAGCTAAAAGTGGGAGTGAAAAAAAATAGCTGACAGTATTAACAAATATCCACATTCAAAAGAGGAATTAACAAAAATATTAAGATCGCCATTCATCTATAATACTTTGATAAAATGCAATGTTGGCATCAACCAAAGTAGACAGGGTTTTCTTCATTTCGATCTGCTTGTTTTGTTCGAAAATTTGAACTTCGTTCAATAAAAACTCTTGGAATGAAATGTTTGACTGCTCAACATTGACAACTTCGTCTTGGAGACTTCTGATTTTTCTCTCTAAGTTTGTCACACGTTCCTTTCTGGCTAGTTCATGATTGACACCTCTAACATCTTCGATTTTTGCACGCAAAAAGTTGGTGGTACTATTTCCAGACAACAGCAAGTCTTTTTCATGCTTTGCCTTTACGAGGTAATCTCCTAACGCTTCTAAATCAAGTTGTTTTTGTTCTCGAAGCTTGACCAAGGCTCTCAAAGATGCGACGTAGTTTTGCATGTCTCTCAATGAAACAACATAGTCAGTGTCTGTGATTTCTTTAAGAGAAGAAAAGTTTTGAGAAAGATTATGAGTGCCGCTTGCAAAAGAAGTGAGTTCACTTTCAAGCTTCCTTTCAAGGCCTGATAGTTTAATCAAAAACTGAGAAAATTCTTCTAAGTCGTTAGAAATGTCAGATTGTCGGCGCAAAACTTTGGTAAAGGATTTTTCAACCTGTAAGAGATTATCATCAAGCTTGTGAAGTTTTTCTTTTATTTCCTGTAATTCTTCATCAGGTTTGCTTACTTTAGAAAAAGCGTTTAAAAGAGAGTCTGATAGACCTTCAAGAACACCACCATTGTCCTGCAGAATTTCTTGGTATCGACTATTCAATGACTTCTTGAAGGCATACCAATCAGAAGTTTCTAAAAAGCAGTGAAAAGTATTTGAACGTTTGAGAATCGGATGGTTCGAAATTCGATCTAGAAACCTGTTCAGTGATCCTGCTCGTTTAAGTGTGAAGTCTAGACCAAACCTATCACCCTTTATATATTCGAGTCTAGCTTTGTCTGGTAAAGGAGGAACTGCAACAGTGGGGTTTTCTAAATATAGCATTGTATACAAAAAATGAAAATCAGAAAACCGGCGACGAACATGGAATTTAGTGCTTTCAAATGTTGGGTTGTTAGATTCAGTGGTGATTAGATAGGAAATGTATGCATTTTGGGAGCTTTCTTGCTCTTTCTGAGGATCAGTTACGCTCGAATTAATGAAGCTTGTATCATGTATGACTTTTGAACTGGATGAACTAGAGCCTTGAGGCTCAATAAGAGGCATTGCTTCAAAAAAGCCATTGTTGCTAGCAGTGTTGGGCACATCATGGTTTGATGTAACAGGTGGCGGGTTGGCTGAGACGTCATGCTCCCAGTAAACTGAAGAAAACTCTTCTGACATTTGTATCAATATTATGACCGATGCTTTTTTGATAGCTAAATTTAAGAACAAAGTAACTAATGTTGCGCAATGGAAGTTGAAACGTGGAGATATTTGGAAATTAAGGTAAAGCTGAAAGATCGTGTAGATTGGGGTTTGGAGATTTGGGAGTCGTGGGAAAATAACGTAATTTTAAACTCATAGTTTTGTGTCATCTGACCTGACCATAATTCATTTTTGGAACTTAGAACGAAAATTATCTTTCAATTTAGCAGTAAAATTGAGGGTAAAAACAAAAAAATTGCATTAAAATTGAAAGACAAATAAATTAAAAAAAACTATAGCATACGATTAATTGTGCAGTAAAAAAGATATTTGTGTTAATTTTCTAAACTTTCATGGCAAGCTCTCTAAATTTAATCTTCAATGCGGACCTTAACGTTTCCAGGCCTAGATTACTTATGCGTTATTTGAGACACACAAAGAACTATAAAAGTTTATAGTTAAACTTAACAAAAAAAAACATTTAATAAAACTGAAAAATTTAATAATTTGATTAGTGGGTTTAGTTTAAATTCAAATTTTTGTAAAAAGTTTTCCAAATTAATAGCCACCAAGCATGTTCAATAGGTTTAAATCTGGTGAATATGGCGGTCACTCAGTGACCCAAATTCCGTGCTTTTCAAAAAAAACTTGTTGTAGTCAAAGTCATATAAATTGGAGCATTATCTTGTTGAAACATATCCCCAGGCAAACAAATTGGTTAAAGAAGTTTTTTGAGCGTTTTTTTTTTTGTAAGGTTAAGCGGTCATGGATTTGTTTTTTTTTTTCGTTTTGGGATTTTTTTTTTTTTTTAACTTTGTCGTGTGTTGCAGAAGCAATTGCCAGTGATAGTACAAAAGATACAAAATTTATAAAAATTTTAACACAAATATGGTGTAATAAATAGGTAAGTTAAACATAAGATTTTTTTTTCATCCAAATCAAATTTTGAGTTAGGAACTGAGGCAGAAACTGGCTTCTGAGCCGGAAAGTGCTCTTTAAGCAGAGGAAACGCTTGAAACAAGACAGCACTGTTTTTTTTTTTTTTGTCTTTAGGGATTTTGAGCTTGAGTATTAAATTACTTGAATACTTTTCTGTTGCTTCAACCTATTTTTCAATTTGATTGTTATGACTTGAGGTAATGATTCATTTTTTTAACTTCCGTAGCAACCTTCTGCGTTCTTGATACTAAACTTCAAGCTTCAATTTTTCCTTTTAAGTGAGCAATTTTTTAAATTTGTTTTTAAGTGTTTTCTTAGGACATCTTTTTTCAATACTACAGCTTTGAGTAACTGAACTAGATTTCCAACCATTTTTGTTTTGACCTCTAAATTTTATAATAAGACTCATTGAAATTTACAAACTTATATTTACTTATTTAGCTATTTTTTTCACTAGGTCAACATAAACTTTTTAATGACGCCTTGATATTCTACATGTACTTGATTTCTTATTTTCTGACAATAATTTTGAAATTGTAAACATTTTCTTTGATCACTATGCATGCAAACTTTTAGGAGATGTGCTATGGGAAAATTGAAATTAACACCGAAATTTCAAGAGGCTTGTCATTTAAACAAAGTCTTAGTATAAGTAAGGAAAAAACATTTCAAGAGACTAAAAATTGTTAATGATGTTAAAAATTGGAGAAATCATATATTTGGCAAGTAATACGACTATGACTTAGTCTGATGTTTGTGAAAAGTGTTCACTCAAAAGTGAAAGCAGGATATCTTCTTATGAAGAAGAGGATTCAAAAATCTTACTATGAAAACAATTATCTTTTTAAGCCTTGTTAAAAAGGGATAGCTATTATAAGTTTTTTAACGCCTAAAAGACAGGCGTGTTGCTTGTTAGCCCATTGTGCTGATTTATAATTTTTTCTAACTCAGTCAGTCTTTGAAACCATTTTAAGTGTTGGTACCAACTCAGAGAAATCACCAGAAAAGATATACATAAAAACAGTAAAATAATAATTTTCTATCTTTGACGCCTCACGTAAAATACGTTATACAGTAATACCTTGATATAGGATCCCTCTATAAAGGAACTACCTCGTTATAGGAACGATTTTTCATTGTCCAATTTAAAAAACAGACGGTGATGTCACATAGTTCGCTAAAAGAACACCTCGGTATAGGAACAAAAAACTTTTAGCTCATATCAGTACCTATATCAAGGTATTACTGTATAATCATCTGGGACAATTTTTTTTGAAAATCTAGTGAATACAATAATCAAAAATTTGGAGTGTTAATTTTTTTTTCCTGAGCGTTTAAAATTTTCTTTTTTTTTTTTAAAAAAAAAAACAAGTTCAGGTATTTGCACCAGAGAAAAACTTCAGGATCTAGCCGCTATGTCTTATACAGAGTTTCTAAATTTCAAGCGAGTGTTTTTCAAACTTGCGGTCAGCATTCTACGTTATAAATTTTCCTCGCTCAAGAAATTTTTTTTGAGTTCAGAATTTTTTAAACGTAAAGAGATCTCTTTTAAAAAAAAAAAAAAAAAAAAAAAAGTATTAAAAAAAACCTGGTTGTCCAAATGAGCTTCCATTTTGGACCCTGTTCAATTATCCTTGTTGTGAATGTTGAAACGTAAGGCTTAAAAAGTTTAATTGATTATTTTTAATTTTGTCCTTTTTTGGAGAAAAAATGCTCTCAGAGTATTATGGTTGATTTTATTTTTTTAAAAAAAAATTTGGGTTTTGATGATTCTGGAAACGCATCTAAATCCTCCATCGCAACATTTATTGAAAATAGATATGTCTCCATTGTGCATTACTTTTAACTAGTTATAGAAATAATTAACGGAAGCAGTAGTGGTTGTAACAATCTTAACAACAAACACTGTTAGGCGTTATCCTGCTAAAATATCAAGAGTTCAAAGGAATGCAAATATCTAATATATCTTGAGATAAAGAGGAGTCTTTTGTAACAAGTTTCAGGTGATGGAGTAAGTCTGTTGGATCTAATCCACATAAATTGTTAAAAGATGGAGACTGAACAAACAATGTTTTAATAAGTTCTTCAAAACGATTCCACAAATTTTCGCTTGCAAGTCTTCTCACATAAACACCCAAAAACAGTTTGAACTCAGTATCACTATTAGCCATAAGAGCTGCTGAAACTCTGTTTTCCAAATGGGCTGTAGAAAGAGTTCTTTCAAAATCTTCAAATCCTTCTTTCAATAAGCGGCTCTTAGTCATTTGTTGTAGATAACGACCTCGACCTCCAGCATTGAGAAGAGTTTCTTCAGTTGATTTCTCTTCCACTAATTGAATGATTTTTGCATTGTTTGGTACGCTCAGCGTTTTAACAACTCTATCTTCGGTGCCCGACGTTAAACACAATCTATGATCAGATATCGAGTTCCAATACTGCGAACCATAAGCCCACCAGGGCTCACTGATTCTTAACCAATTTTTTATCTGATCATTATACATAAAGCCCTCGCCGTTAGTCAATGTTACGATTGGATTGCCTTTGCTAGATACTCCACACAGAGTAACTGTCGGACCCTTCAGAGACCTGTCTTCACGCTCACTCATAGAACTATCAAGAAGGGGAATGATAGATACAACTTCACCAACTGCACTCAAGTTGCAGATATCCCATACATGAACATTTCCACTGCTAGTGATAGCCATCAAAAATTGGCCTTGGTGTTCTAAAAATGCCACTGGTGAGCCTAACACCATCCCAGAAATCATCTTTCTACCCCCTGGAGAGTAAACGTGAATAGTGCCATCCTCTGTGGCAACCGCCCAAAAGTACTCACCGTCGCCTGAGGCAATATGTCCATATTTTGGTAAGAAATCACTAAACACCAAGGATCCATTAACGCTGACAGAAAGTCTAGTTGGTTCCAGCTCTTTATTAGCGCCATTATGAATTTCTAAAACATAGGCATCCTTTCCAATAGATCCAGTTTTCTTGTAAAGGGTCTTGACTTTCGGGATCGTGAGCTTTGCTGAAGACATGTCAGATTTGAAATCAAGAATTTGAGATCTTGCATAATAACTCGCATTTTCATATCGTAAATCTTGGTTGTTATTAAATGAATCTTCGTAATTGTCGCTTAGATTTTGTTTTTTGTGTCTTACAACCCTAGTTTGGACTCCACTCATAGGTAAACTTACAGAAGGTTCTGAAACCTCAACAGATTCAAAAGCTTTTTGTTGTAATGCTCTCTGAGATTCTGTTACTAAATCTGGTTCTGTCACTTCAGATGTTGATACTGTTGATAATAAAATTGGCGCTACTCGTTTTTTTCCTTCTTTAGTAATAGTGATTTTCTGAACTGATGGCTTGGCTGGTGTCTTTTTTCGAATGAAAGATGAATCAAGATTGTTGATAGATAGCGGCTTTGGTATTATCTTAGGTGAATTTTTCGAAGTTAACACCGTCGTTTCCGACGTCAATTTCGATCCCATAATGTTATCCAAAATCTGTGCATTTTTTGTATCATCAAGACTCTCGGACTTTTCTTCCAGTAGAAGCTGTTCAGTGCTATTAGGGATCTGCATAGTTTCTTTACCACCACCATATCTTGTTAATTGGTTCTCGTTTTCTTCCATAGGAACTACCCAGCCTAGCTCACCCTCTTCAAACATGGCAACCAAGATAGAACCATCTAACGAGCATGCAAACAACTTAGTTCCATCTGGAGACCATGTTATATCAGTGATGGCTTTTTCAGCTACATTGTAGGCTACAAGTAAAGGCCTAGGACTAGATGTATTCCAGATAGCAAGTGTTTTGTCTTGACCGGCAGTTGCAATGACAGTGAGAAAGTTAGGAGGCTTTGATGAATCAATCTTTTTCTGCAAAGAAAAAATTCTGGGGCAAAAAGAGACAACCTCGCAGGGAGCATCATGACCAATGAGACTGAGATCGCTATCCCAAGTACCTCGGTTTATGATACTAACAGTAGTAACAGGACCGTTGGTAGAATTGGCAGCTGCAATGAAATTTCCATCCGGGGACCATGAACAACGACGGTAATATGTTGACAAAGGTGAGTTGGTGAAAGGTTTTGAAATAGTTGCTTCGATGGAAAATGTAATATCTGATGAAGAGGTGTGATGATATCTAATGATCCGTACAGTTCTATCGTCAGATGCAGTAGCAAAGTATTTGTTGGCAGGATCAAATGTCACACCCTTGATTAATGATTGATGAGCGTCAAATGTTTTGAGTTTCTCGAATGTCACACCATTCCAGATGATGATACTACTGTCAAGGCCAACTGTTACTAAGATGCTGGAGTCGGGAGCCCATGCCAAATCTTGAACATCATTCTCATGGCCAATTAAACGCTTCCTGGCAACCCATGACTCTAAGTTAGCTTCAGAGCCAAATTCTTGGCGAGGTATCCTCGAGTCATCTTTCTCCCATATCAGCACCACACGATCATCAGAGCCTGATGCTAAGTATTTTCCACAAGGTGAAAAACGTACTACCGTCACAGCACCAGTGTGCGTTGCCATTGCGCAGAGCTGACCCCCTTTTGAAGGTTCCATTTGGGCAGCTCCCGCCTTTTTCTGCTTCTTGCTTATTGTGGGAGCTGATTTGTATATAGCATCTGTCGACCAAATTCGTACCTTTCCATCTAAATTTCAAACTTTTGTTAAAACATTTAAAGAAAATAATCCATTCAAAATCCAACATACCTAGACCACCCGAGGCAAGCCGTGTTCCATCTGGATTGACGCTCACTGTATATATTTCAAACTTTCTGTTCTCATCTGATTTCTAATGTTAGTTTGCGAGAGAGAAAAAAAAAAATTCAAATAAAAGAGTATCGCAGCACATACCGGAGTGAAGAAGCCAAGACGGTTTTAGCAAGCGCATGTCTTAAAAGTAGTACAAAATATTTTTGGTTTTGGTTTGCTTTCTTTTTTCTTAAAACAAAGTTGAAATATCAAAACAATAATATGCGTGGTGTGGATGGATAAGAATTGTGAACGTTAAGTCTAACAATTCTGGTAGTTTGGTAAAGGACCGTTTTTTTTTTTTTTTGGTTGTTGTTTTTAATGTTGTTGTTTTTATTATTGTTTTGTTTAAGCCTTTAAAGCGTTTTCCATGATTTTAATTTTGGGAGGTTAGAACAAGAAAAGTTTTTGAATTCTCCTCTGACACCTCTCTATTCAAAGTGCCACCTTAACCTTTCTTAACGCATCACACACTACAGACAACAAATCGAACATGGATGATCTTACGAACGACTCAGAATCTTCAGGTACGTTTTAAATGGTGTGTTTTTATTAGATTTATAAAAAAAAATTTTTACTAATATCTGTTTTAGGAGAGTTTTGGATTGACTGGTTTTTAACGACTAAAGGAAATGAGTACTTTTGCGATATTGATCCAGAGTTCATCACGGATAGATTTAACCTGACGGGCCTCAACGCAGACGTTCCTCGACTATCACAGGCTATCGACATTATCACTGACTCTTTTGAAGATCACCTATCTAACGAAGACAGAGAAAAACTTGAGAAATTAGCGAGACACTTGTACGGTCTTGTTCATGCGAGATATATTTTAACAAGCAGAGGTCTACAGAAAATGCTTGAGAAATATAGAAACTGCGACTTTGGCCGCTGTCCTAGAGTTCATTGTCAATTGCATCCTCTGCTGCCTATTGGTCTCTCTGATATTTCACGTCATAACGCCGTCAAGCTGTACTGCGCCAAGTGTGAGGATATTTACTCGCCAAAGCTTTCAAGACACGCTACGATAGATGGTGCATACTTTGGCACCAGTTTCCCCGCCATGTTTTTTCAAGTATTTCCCACTATAATTCCTACCAAGCCCAAAGACCGGTACATTCCTAAGATCTTTGGCTTCAAGTTACACGATCATGCCAAGCTAGCGCGATGGCAGGAAAACAAGAGAGAAGAGATGGAGAAGCGAGTGCGGGAAGGTATAATAGAAAAACCTGAATAAACATGTTTTCATTTATTTCTGCTATTGTAGACCCTGATTTGCAGTTAGTAGACACCGTGTATGTTCAGAGTCGGTTGGCTATGAAGTCTTATCAACTCTTGTGCACTCATCTTCTTATACTGAGAATGAATAGAAATGCTTCTTTTAGTTGAAAAACCCTAACATCCAGTGGTGTTGTTGCCCCCCATAAGTTACATTCGGCTGATTAGCCTTGTCGTGGAAATTTGTGTGTAAAAAAATTTTCTGTTTCTCCCAAACCAATTCTTCCGACCCCTAGCCATCTATCACCAAAGGTTTACCCTTAGCATACCATATTGGCTTTCTATGAAGGAATCTGTGATTGATGATCCGCCTCGGCGAATTGCGGGGCTTGAGTTTGGTGCTCTCAGCCCTGCCGATATTCTCAAGCAGTCTGAAGTTGAGGTCTCCTCGAGGGTTCTCTACGACATCACGAAAGGCAGAATTCCAATGGAACATGGTCCCTTAGACACCAAACTTGTATGTTTTTTGTTTTTTTTAACTGTTTTTTTTTTTCTTTCTCTTGAAAAAATATTAACTGCGAGGGTTTTTTTTTCTCTTTTAGGGTGTTTCAAACAATTTTTCAGAGTGTAAGACCTGTCACGGAAAGCTTGCAACTTGTCAGGGTCATTTCGGTCTCATTAAACTCGCCTTGCCCGCCTTTCATGTCGGTTATTTCAAAGCAGTTATCACTATTCTTCAAAACATTTGCAAGGACTGCTCTTCTGTACTTCTAGATGAACCAACGAAAAGAAAATTTCTGGCCGAACTTAGACGCCCTGGTGTCGACAATCTCCGGCGGATGCAGCTGCTCAAAAAAATTAACGACCAAGCAAAGAAGCAGCGAAGATGTCTTCACTGTAACGCTATTAACGGTGTTGTCAAAAAAGTTGGTGCTTTGAAAATTATTCATGACAAGTTTCGTTGGATCGGAAAAAGCAACGTTGAAGAGAAGAATGAGTTTGAAAACTCGTTTAGTGAAGTCAAGAAAGTAAACCCCGATATTGAAAAATTTACCAAGAGAGCAATGGATGATCTTAACCCATTGAAGGTTTTGCATCTTTTTCAAGAAATTTCACCTGCTGATTGTGAACTTCTTGGTATGGACAATACTCGAGGTCGTCCGGAGATGTATTTATGGCGATACATTCCTGCTCCTCCTGTTTGCATCAGACCTTCCGTTCAACAAGATGGTGCTAGTAACGAAGATGATCTCACGACACAGCTTGCGGAGGTTGCTTTTACAAACTCCATTATCAGAGCTGGCTTAGATAGCGGTATGTCTATTGCAAATCTCATGCGACAGTGGGACTACCTTCAATACTCTCTGGCTCTTTACATTAATGGTGATCTGCCTAGTTGGCCTGGTATCCAAGTCAAAAGTGTAAGAGGTCTTTGTCAGCGTCTCAAGGGTAAGCAGGGTCGTTTCAGAGGTAATCTTTCCGGTAAAAGAGTCGACTTTTCTGGCAGAACAGTCATTTCTCCAGATCCTAATCTTCGAATTGACCAGGTTGCTGTCCCTGATAGAGTTGCAAAAATTTTAACTTACCCTGAAAAGGTCAACCGGTACAACATCGAGAAACTTCGGACTCTTGTTTCAAATGGTGCTCTCAACTATCCTGGTGCAAATTATTTGCTCAAGAATAACGAAGAAGTCAGAAGAAATTTACGGTATGGTCGTGTTAACGAGCTGGCTGCAAACCTGGCTATTGGTGATGTTGTTGAACGTCATTTGGAAGATGGTGATGTTGTTCTGTTCAATCGTCAACCTTCATTGCATCGTCTATCCATTTTATCGCATTATGCTAAGATTAGGCCTTGGCGCACGTTCCGCCTTAATGAGTGTGTCTGTACTCCTTACAACGCAGATTTTGATGGTGATGAAATGAACTTGCACGTCCCACAAACGGAAGAGGCTCGTGCTGAAGCTATTAATCTCATGGGCGTGAAGAACAATATCATTACCCCAAAGAGTGGTGAGCCCATTATTGCTGCCACTCAGGATTTCATCACAGGTTCCTTTTTGATTTCCAAGAAGGATTCATTTTTTGACCGTGCCACATTTTGTGAGCTGTGCGCCATGATGTCTGATGGTGATATGCATTTTGATCTGCCTCCTCCAGTCATTGTTAAGCCTCAAAAACTTTGGACTGGTAAACAAATTTTTAGTCTTCTCATTAAGCCCAACAAGCATTCTAACGTTATTCTCAATCTTGATGCTAAAAATAAGACCTTTAAGCCTCCTGCTAAGGGACTCCCCTTGGAACTTTCACCTAATGACGGTTACTTAGTTATCCGAGGAAGTCAAGTTATTTCTGGCCACATGGACAAGAGTACATTGGGTGATGGTAAAAAGCATAATGTTTTCTACACAATTCTCAGAGATTATGGTCCTGACGAAGCTGCAGCTGCTATGAACAGAATGGCCAAGTTGTGTGCTAGATTCTTGGGTAACAGAGGTTTCTCAATTGGTGTTAGCGACGTCACTCCTGGTAAGGCCTTGAGTGCTCAGAAGGACAAGCTTGTTGAGATTGCATACGCTAAGTGTGACGACATGATTGAACAGCTACGGCTTGGTAAACTTGAGACCCAGCCAGGTTGTAACGAAGAGCAGACGCTTGAAGCCAAGATTGGTGGTGTTCTTTCTAAGGTCAGAGAGGAGGTGGGTGATGTTTGTATTAACGAACTTGACAAGTCCAATGCACCTCTCATCATGGCCACTTGTGGTTCTAAAGGTTCTACAGTCAATGTGTCACAGATGGTTGCAGTCGTCGGTCAGCAAATTATTGCAGGTAACCGTGTTCCCGATGGTTTCCAAGACAGATCATTGCCCCATTTCCCCAAATTTTCCAAAACACCTCCTTCTAAGGGTTTCGTTAGAAACTCATTCTACTCTGGTTTAACTCCTCCTGAATTCCTGTTTCACGCTATTTCTGGTCGTGAAGGTTTGGTCGATACTGCTGTGAAAACGGCCGAAACTGGTTACATGTCTAGAAGATTGATGAAATCTTTGGAAGATCTCTCAAGTCAATATGATCACACTGTCAGAACATCTAATAATGGTATTGTTCAATTTCTTTATGGTGGTGATGGTCTTGATCCATTTGATATGGAGGGCGATGCTACTCCTGTTAACTTTGTGAGAATGTGGACTCACGCTTACAATGTCACTTTCTCTGCTAGCGAAAAAGGTTTACTTCCTTACAATGTTATTGAACGAGCTAGAGGTATCTTACTTCCTTTGAAAGAAGGATATATCAGAAAGGATAACTTGGGTAATGTTATTACTGATGCAAAGCTGCAAGAACTCGATGTTTACGTCGATGTAGACGATCCTCAGAGAGAGTTTTATGACTCTGTTCTCAACTTTGTTGTCAAGAAGGCCACAGATCTTGCCAATGCTAGAAAGCGTATGAACATGCTTCCATTGCTTGACCGCCCTGATGGTGAATATGGCAATATCGATTTTGATGAGTTTGTAAACGACCATAAGCTTACTGCCGTCAATCAGGTGTGGAAGATCACTGAGAGAACTGTTGTTGAGTTTATCAAACAATGTCTGGAAAGATATGCTAAGGCTAAGGTTGAACCTGGTACTGCTGTTGGTGCTATTGGTGCACAGTCTATTGGTGAGCCTGGTACACAAATGACCTTGAAGACATTCCATTTTGCTGGTGTTGCTTCCATGAACGTCACCCTTGGTGTCCCCCGTATTAAGGAAATTATTAACGCGTCCAAGGTTATTAGTACCCCTATCATTACTGCATCTCTTGTCAACGACGATGATGAGCGTGCTGCTCGTGTCGTTAAAGGTAGAGTTGAAAAGACTCATCTCAAAGACGTTGCTTTCTTTGTCGATGACGTCTACGAAGCTCATCGTGCATACATTCGCATCAAGATTGACTGGAAGACTATTGAAAAGCTTCAGCTGGAGCTTAAGCTTGACGATATCTGCAAGGCTATTTCAAAGGCTCCCAAGTTGAAGATTTTTCCTACTGAAATTGCTGCTGTTGGTACTGATCTAATTCTTGTTACCGTCAGGGATCCTGGTGCTAGTACTGGTGTTGCTAAGGCTCGTGCCTTATCATGGACTGCCATTTCTACGTCCAACAATTACGGAACAGACAGTGATCTCTACTTCAGAGCCCAGATGCTGTGCAGAGCTCTACCAAACATTTGTGTCAAGGGTTTCTCTGATATTTCCAGAGCAGTCATTAACATTAACGAGAAAAACAACAAGAAAGAGCTTTTGGTTGAGGGTTACGGTCTTAAGGATGTCATGACTGTGGATGGTGTTATCGGTTCCAAGACTGTCACGAACCATATTTTGGAAATGAATTCTGTCCTTGGTATTGAAGCGGCCAGATCGAGTATTGTGGGTGAGATTGACTATACCATGTCTTCTCATGGTATGTCTGTTGATCCCCGTCATATTCAGCTTCTTGGTGACATGATGACGTTTAAGGGTGAGGTTCTTGGTATTACGAGATTCGGTTTGTCGAAAATGAGAGACAGTGTGTTGCAGTTGGCAAGTTTCGAGAAGACGCCCGACCATTTGTTCGATGCGTCAGTCTATATGAAAACTGATCAGATTGAGGGTGTCAGTGAGTGTATTATCCTTGGACAGGGCATGTCTATTGGTACTGGTGCGTTTAAGCTGGTTTACCCATTGCAGCTGAGAGATGAAGAGGAGAAGAGTGTTGGAAAGAGAAAGATTTTGGGTAAAAAGAAGCCGTTTTTTGAGAGTCTGTTTTAATATAATGGCTAACATTTGGTTTACACAAATAAAAAAGAAATAAATAAATTAAAAAAAAGGATGAAAAGAATTAATTTTAAAAAAAACTAAAATTAATCAGTCCCAATCATAATGTTTGTGGGAAGAGAATACTAGAGTTTACAATGGGGCTGAGTAGAAGAGATTTAACTGTCTCTTATGACGATCTGACTCGTTTTAAACATCTCTAAGCTGATTATGACCAAGAGTAAATTAGACAGTGCATGAATGTGAATGTATATACGTAAATACCCCATATCTCCACGATCTTGGATGGATGTTTTTAATATTTTTTTAAAACTAATAATTATGTTTTTTTAAAAACAATTGTTTGTATAGAACCTGTTGTTGTTGTTGTTGTTGTTGTTGTTGTTGTTGTTGTTGTTGTTGTTGCTTACACATGCTTAGTTTTCTTATCAGCTTTCTTTGTTTGACGTGGATTTATCAAACCCACAAAATGAAAAAATCTTTGGTGGTTAAATAAGGTTTAGCAAAACGCGTCTAAAAGAAAATTAAAATTTTCCAAAAAATAAGAAAATTATGTGTTTACATATTGTCACGGTAACCCTTGCCTTAAGTCAAAGTCCCGTGCCAACAGAAACACTCTAC
>JAKVQX010000561.1:0-14422 GCA_030463015.1 Geotrichum citri-aurantii
ATCGCCCGTTTTGTCGGGTTCTTTACCGTGCCCCTGGTGGTGGTGCGGCATTTTTTAATTTTCTTTCTCCTGTTCGAGATGAGTTTTATTTGGAATTACTGGATTAACATAAGAAACTATCTGTAGAAGTCTCTTTTTTTTATCATGATGATGATAAAAATTTCAATCTTAATTTTTATATTCTTTTTAAAATTTTTCTCTGATCATGCTTAGCCATCTAAAACTATACCTGCAATGCCATATATGTATGTAATGATGTCTAAACGTTGACATTGAACCCTGAATAATGATGATTTATTTAAATTGTAGTAATTTGACACAAAAGACTCCCCCCAAAAATAATCCATATATTGTTAACTATATAGAAGTTAAAATTGAAAGTGTGTTTCGGACAGTCGGACAAACCCCGTTTGTGTTGTTATTATTTTTTGGTTTGGTTATTACTTCAAGCATTGTTCTTGATAGCCCCATTGGTTTAAACTTTTTTTGTGGTGATTTTACTCATGTTAATATAATTAAAGATACTGTTTTTTAATTTAATATTAAATTTCAAATTTATTTATTTTTACCTTCGTTTCTATCTTTCTTCTTCATCTTCTTTTTTTTGAAAGTTGTTAACCTTTCTGAATTTTTTTTTTAAATAAAAGCCTATACAGCAATCCAAAACAGCCAGTAATTTGCAAAAGAAATAACCAAATTAAAAAAATTGCAATATTTGAAAGAAGCAACATAGTCAATGGCATTTCACAGCATTTAAAATCTATACTAATTTTTATCACCTTGAAGCTACGGTTATCGGAGGTCTTATCGCATCAGCAACAATCAAAAGAAAAAAAACAAAAACAAAAACCAAACTAATAAAATTTAAAAAAGAAACAATTTAGAAAAGAAAAACAAAAAATAACAAAAGCAATCTATTCTTTCTCATCAGCATCATCATCATCATTACTACCTTTATTATTGTTCTATTAAATTTTTTATTTCTTCTTTTCTTTCACATTGGGTTCTATAGTTTTATTTCTTCCACTTTTCTTTCTCCACCCCCCCAGATTATTCTCTTACAATGCCTTCAAGTAAACCGTTGATATCCTTTCTCTTGGGCAACTTTGGCCTCATCAACAACAAGCCACCAACAACGGCGCCGCCTGTAAGGGCAACCACGCCGCCCCTGACAATGCCACCCACCACAACAGCCGCACAACCGATTCGAACCCATCTACAATCACAACAACAACCGCATCAGACATCACCAGCTAGAGATATTCCAGACCCCAACCGACGAAGTTCGTCAACATCCCCTGGCAACGATAAATGGTGGATAGGCCGATTGGCACCAGATGGTAGTGAAAAATATTATAAAATTGAGCCACTGTGAGTAAACAACCTCCCCCAGACTTTTTTTTTTTTTTTTTTCCCCCCCGTGTTATCTCTGGTATTTTATCATCATTTGTTTCATAATTAATTTGAAATCACTAACTCACACTCTTTTTCTTTTCTTCTCGCAATAGGAAACGGCACAACTCGTTTGATCGCATCTCATTAGACCGGCTATCTATCTAGCTCTTTTTTTTTTTTTTTTGGTGTATTCATGTAGGCTTCGACTTTGCTCCTCCCTCCTCTTCTAAATGTTTAGCTGATACCATACTACATATTTGATAATGATGAAATGACATAAAACATATAAAAACTAAAATTAAAAAAAAATTCTTCCGTACCGTGCTTTAATATCCACGGCTTGGAACTACTCAAACAATTTGCGTTGACGCTTCTTTGGCCGCTCCTCCTTCTCTAGCTTGTCATTATACTTTTTCTGGTGCTCGGCCCGCTCCTTCGCGCCCTTGGCCTGGAGCGCCTTGGCCTTGGCCAAAACCTCCTCGTCATCTGCCTCCTTGCCCACCAGCCATTCCAGAAGTTTGATCTCGTCTCCCCGCACATCGTGGCCAAGCTTTGAATCCTCCGGCGTCTCCAGCACAATCGGAAGGCCCTCCAGCTCGGGCTTGTTTACAATCAACCGGAATGTCTCTAGCCCAAGAAAGCCTAGCCCAATGTTTTGGTGCAAATCGCGCTTGCTGCCAAGCGGGGCCTTGGAGTCGTTGAGATGGATCGCTGATAAGTACTTGTAACCCACAATACGGTCAAACTCCGCCCAGAACGCATCAAAGTTCTTTGCGTCACGCAGATCAAACCCGGCAGCAAACGCATGGCAAGTGTCAATACAAACGCCAACCCGCGTCTTGTCCTCTACCAGCTCAATAAGCTGCGCAAGATCCTCCAACTCGGACCCCACAATATTGCCGTGACCAGCCATGTTTTCTAGCACCACTTTGACAAACTCGGTTTTATTAATACTTTCGTTGATGCCGTCGGCAATCCTTTTTAGCGTTGCCTTCTTGTCCTCGCCAAGGGTCGAACCCGGATGCAGGTTGTACAGACCCACGCCCAGTTGTTCGCAGCGCTGCAGGTCGTCCAGGAACGCATCGCATGCCTGCGTACGCTTCGCCGCGTCCGGGTTGCCCAAGTTGATCAAGTACGATCCGTGCGGCAGAATATCTGTCCGCGGGTTGTAGTCATGAGTCTTGCAAAACGCGTGAAAGGCAGCAATGTCGGCGGGTTTTAGTGGCGGAGAAACCCAACGGCGCTGGTTCTTGAGGAATAGCGCAAACGCATTACATCTAAGGGAGAAAAAGAAAATTTGTTAGCAACAGCCATACTCACGGAGAGATCTTTTTTTCCCTCTAACTGGTTCTTCAAAATAAGGAATATGTATACATGATGGAAGCTTACCCAATGTTGACAGCGTTAATAATGGAGTTTTGTACGCCTAGATCAGTGTTAGAAATTTGCAGCGCTGCAATGTGGGGGGAGGGGAGACTCGGAGGATCAAAAAAAAAAGAGACTCTCACGCACCTTTGGCCGCACCGACATGAGCGCCAATCTTAATCTTCAGGTTTGGAGTCCGGACCTGCTCCAGAGTTGATGTAGTTGTCGCTGGCATGGTTGATTTCTGTCAAGACCAAAATCTTGTGTTTGTTTTTTAAATAAAGAAATTCATTGCAACAAAAGGGTTTTTTTTTTTTTTTTTGGAAGTTTTTTGATCTCTGAAAAAGCTTATTTCTAATTCAATTGGGACTTGAAACTGTTCACTTCGTGAAGTGACCGACGCGTTTTAGTATTATCCATACAATGTTTTTTAACATGAATGTGTAAATTAACTTTTCTGAAAAATATAAATATAAAAAAAGGAATATTTGAACACCAAAAAAGTCTATCGCTTTCTTCCGATGCGAACCTTCTTCTTTGCCTTTTCCGCTTCTAATGCTGCCTTCTTACGCTTGTTGGCGTTGACCAGATCTTGGCCAGTTTTCGGCTTGATCTTAAAAAAGTCATCAAGACGGCCCTGTGGCGCCGACTTGTTACCCTTTTGCAGCTTGGCAGCTGCTTTGCGTACACGCTCCTCACTAAAGCCCTTTTGCCGACACAGAAACTCGACCAGGCCCTCAACATCTGGCTCCTGCCACTTGAGGTCCACGTTCGCGGAATCCAGAACGTCCGGGGCCTGAAACAGCTTACGGGCTTCAGCAAATGGCCAGTTTTCAGGTACCTTGTATTTAGAGCCAGGCTTGGAGTTGATTGACTCCACAATCTTTTCAAGTGAACGGTGCTCCTTGATCAGCTTAAGACCTGTCGCGGGGCCCACGCCTTTGATAGAATCGCAGTAATCGCAGCCTAGAAGAATGCAAAGATCAATAAATTCGTCTTGTGTCAGCTCGAGCGATTTGAGCACTGTCTGTAAATCAATCTCCGTGATCGGCAGGCCCTTTGACTCCGCCGCAGTCAGGTGTCGCAACAGTATCGACGTGCCAAACGTAAGGGTATCCATATCCTCGGATGCAGCTGCAAACACCTTGTTATCGCGCGCAAGCACCGCGCACTGCGCCTCGGCCTCGCCCGGCGCCTCCACGTACGGAATGCCCATCAACCGAAGCAGCTTCTTGGCCTCCTCGTTCTGCTCGCGCGTCACCCGCACTGTCCGCCGCTCAAACTTGCTCACCTCTTCAGCAGTGCCAGTTTCCTTGAGCTCCTCGGCGCTTTTCAGCGCCTTCTCACGCTGCTCCAACCGCTTCGCCAACTCGCCGCCCTTCATGTCAGGCGGCTTGCCGTCAAACACGTACACGGGCTTGATGTCATTATCAACAATCTTAAGGGTTCTATAAAAAATACCAATCAAGTGTGATGTTGTTTCGCCGGATTCGTCGGTGAGCTGTTGCCCATCCTGCTGACGCACGGCAATCAGGAACTGATATAGCGACATTGACGCATCAATGGCGACCTTGCGCCCGACAAGGTTCTTGAACTCGCGCGTGGAAATAGCCGACGCAGCATGATCTGAGAGCAGTCTGAATAATCCGTGAATTCCCATTCTTAAAGAGTAGAACTAGCAATAGTTTTGTAGTTGGTTGTTGTTGATATTATAGAGAAAAAAAAAAATACTAAAGGAAAAGTTAAGAAAGATGTAAGCCTTTTTTTTTTTTTTTTTTTTCGCGTCGCGTCTTTTTTTTTTTTTTTTTCTCTATTTTAGTAAGAATCATTTTATTTGCTCTGCATGTTTACCCGTTTGGGTAAAACCTATCACTCTGTGTCAACATCACAAAAAGTTGAAACTTAAATATAAGTAAATGAGACTTACAACAAAATTTGAT
The DNA here is from genome assembly GCA_030463015.1 of Geotrichum citri-aurantii. Classification (NCBI taxonomy): domain Eukaryota; kingdom Fungi; phylum Ascomycota; class Dipodascomycetes; order Dipodascales; family Dipodascaceae; genus Geotrichum; species Geotrichum citri-aurantii. Next base: position 4,701 of record JAKVQX010000561.1, read on the forward strand.
TAAATTTAAAACTCATGTTTTAAAAATCCACGTGATTCTCAAAATTTGCAACGGCGTATTGAAAAAGAAAAAATTCTTCACACATACAACAAAATTCCCCATCACAGTTCCTGCCACTCCCACCTTTCCATTCATCCCGACCCTTCCCAATACCCTATTTGACTGGTACGCATAACAGACAGGGCCATCAATCCAGTAGGCTGTTTTGGAAAAAAAAAAACCTAAACTTTTTTCTCTTCAATTTTAAACAGCAGTCAATTTTTTAATTGGCTTTTATTTTTTTTTTTTTTTGATTGATACCAGTTATCTTTTGCAGCATGTTTGGCAACAATAACAACAATAACAACAGCGGCAGCGCTTTTGGCGGGTTTGGTGCCAATAAACCCTCCACCGGGTTTGGCTCTAGCTTCGGTGCCTCTAATAACAACACGACGTCCTCAATCTTTGGCCAGCCTGCTAATAACAACAACAATTCTGCGCCTGGTGCTTTTGGATCTTCTAACACTGGCTCCGCTTTTGGATCCGGCAATAGTAATGCCGCGAGTTCGTTTGGTGGTGGTTTTGGATCCAGCGGCAGTGCGTTTGGATCTAACAATAATGCAAGTGCCGGCAGCGCTGGTAGTGGTGGTCTTTTTGGCAGCAAGCCCGCTACTTCTTCTTTTGGAGGTTTTGGCGGTTCTACCAACACTTCGTCACCGTTTGGTTCCTCGGCTGGTGGTGGCGCTTTTGGTGCCAACAGCAATAACAATAACCAGCCTGTTAATGGTACTACTATCCCTTTCAATGCGCACACCGAGAAGGATCTTTCGCCCGGTCCATCCAACGGTAATCTTTTGGTTTTCCAGAGTATTAGTGCTATGCCCGCCTACCTTTCTCAGTCACTTGAAGAGTTGAGATATCAGGATTACCAGCAGAACAGACGTTACGGCGACGGCAACACTAACAACACTGGTTTTGGTTCTCCCAACACTTCATCTCCTTTTGGCAACAACACCAGCACCAACTCATTTGGCGGCTCACCATCTTTTGGTGGTAACAACAATACCTCTGGATCATCTACCTTTGGTTCTGCTTTTGGAGCCAATAACAACAATAGCTCTACTACCAGTGGAGGTCTTTTTGGCAACACTAACAATAATAACAACACCGGCGCTTTTGGGTCTTCTAATGGCGCCTTCGGTGCATCCAAACCGGCTTTTGGATCAACCAACACAGGCGGTGCATTTGGCTCCAATACTGGTTTTGGTTCTGGAAACAGTGCATTTGGCTCAAACAACGCTACGGCCAACAAACCTGCATTCGGCTTTGGCAGTAGTGGTGGCACTAGTGCCTTTGGTTCAAATGCTAATAACAACGACAACAACAGCGGTAACACTGGTGGTGGTCTATTTGGTAACAACAATGCGAATAATGGTTCTCTATTTGGTCAAAACAACAATAACAACACTGGATCAGCTTTTGGTGCCGCAAAGCCTGCGTTCGGCTCAACAGGCGGTGGATTTGGTTCTACGTTTGGTTCGAACAATAACGCTAGCAACTCTTCGGCATTTGGCCAGACTAATAACAATAACACTGGTGGTAGTCTTTTTGGCCAAAATAACAACAACGCCAATAACTCGGCGGGCGGCCTGTTTGGTAACATGAACAACAATGCTACCAATAACAACACTGGTGGTAGCTTATTTGGAAACAACAACGCTAATAACCAGTCTGCGGGTGGTCTTTTTGGTAACAAGCCTGCTGGAACCACTGGTGGTTTGTTTGGTAATAATACCAATACTGCCCCAACCACGGGCGGCTTTGGTAATGCTAACACCGGTGGAGGCTTGTTCGGAAACAATAACAACAACAACACTGCTACCAACACTACCGGAGGTGGTCTTTTTGGAAACAATAACAATAACAACTCTGGAGCTTCTACCTTTGGCAATACCAACAACACTGGAGGCGGTCTTTTTGGTAGCAAGCCTGCTGGTACTACTGGTGGCCTTTTTGGCAACAATAACGCTACTACTACTGGCGGTGGTCTTTTTGGTAACAACAATAATGCCTCTAACACTACTGGCGGTACAGGTCTTTTTGGTAACAATAATAACACTGCATCGACTGGTGGTGGCTTATTCGGTAAACCGGCTGCTTCAGCTACCTCTAACACCTCTGGAGGTCTCTTTGGAGCAAAGCCTGCGGGTACTGGTTTGTTTGGCAACAACCAAAGCACTCTTGGTGGCCAGACCGGTACTGGCGGCGGCTTGTTTGGTAGCACTGGAGCCAGCACATTTGGCAACAACACTTTATCCAACAACACCAGCTCTCTATTTTCTCAAAACAAGCCGGCTCTGGGCCTCAACACCAACAATGCAGCTGGTAACAATCAGCAGCTGGCGCAGTCCACAAGCTTGGTTGCGACTGTAGATCAGAACCCTTACGGTAACAATCCACTCTTTTTCACAGACGAGGCTATTGCTCGTGCGACTGAGTACCTGAGCCACGGACCCATGGCTACTCCTCTCACTACCAACAGGGACAAGAGCAAGAAGACCGGTACCACCTCTGCATTCAGGTTGACACCCAAGCCGCTTTTTTCGCCTGCTAGACGTGCTCCATCTGTCAGCTCGTTGACTCCTAATCTTCGTTCGCTGACTATCTACGGCCCTACGGAAGAAGATTCTGGCGCTGCTGGCTCACAGCTAGCTTTGACTGATGGCTCTGTTACTAACACCAGTCTCAGCGGCAGTTCTTTGTTTGGTAACCGCGCTGATGAGCTGCTGCTTTCTTCTTCGGCTTTCTCACCGCGTCAGAGCGTGAGACGTCTCATCATCAACCGCAACCACTCCTCTAACCAGGGTGCGTCCAGCTTCACGGAGCTTCCTTCTCTTTCTGGTCTTTCATTAGAAAACGGTGAGGAAACGACCACCACCACTACTACCACTACGACCACTAAGACCCGCTATGGCGTCAGAAATACGATCTTACCTCCTGATCTTGCTGGTGACAACACCTCCGTGACTGCGGAGCAGTTGGCTATTACCCCCGCTGCGTCTGCCACCAAGGCTACTTCTACGACTGCTCCGGCAACTTCTTCTGCAGCTGCTGGCAAGGATGAGACTACCGCAGCTATCCCCTCCGCGACTGCATCTACTGCAGCTCCCTTATCAACTGACAAGGCGCCCATTGCAAACGGCAAGCCTGCCGCTAACGGCGGCCCCATTTTGTTTTCCGCCGACGCCACTTCTGAACTTGATGCAAGTGACAGCCCCGAGGACGACAGCACTACGCCTGACGAAGAGCTGGTCAACGAGGACGGCTACTGGATGTCACCCAGCGCGGCCAAGCTTGCGCAGCTTCCGCGCGCCGCGCTCAAGCACGTTAAGGACTACCGCGTCGGCCGCCAAGGCTACGGCCAGATTGAGTTCTTGGAACCCGTCGATCTCGCAAGCTTACTGCTCCCCGCCGACAAGCCCGTAACTCGCCGCCAAATCGAGTCTGCGGTATTTGACAATGTCGTCGTGTTTGTGCAGCGTGCGTGTGCGCTTTATCCAGACACAACTACTACTAGTAGTAACGCTGGCGACAAGACTAAACGCGGTTCTGCTCCTATTATTGCCAAGCCGCCCGCGGGCGAGGGCCTGCACGTGCCGGCGCGCATTGCACTTCACGGCGTGTGGCCGGTGACCCGCGACACCCGCGAGCCTGTCAAGGACCCACATCACCGACTTTACCAGCTGCATCTTAAGCGATTGCAGAAACTACCCAACCAGGAGTTTATTTCGCTTGATTCTGTCACCGGCACCTGGGTGTTCAAGTCCATTCCGCCTTCCAAGGAAGAGTGAAAAAGCCTAAATTGGATGGTTTCTTAACTGATCAGTCATTTTCACAAAGCGTCGTGTGCCCTTGACTAACAGTGGTGATTTTTATCGTATATCTTTGTAGTCATAGTAAAAAAATTAAAACGTAAATAAACAAATAAATGTGTATTCTTTTGTAAATAATTTTGGTTTTTTTGTTTTCTGCATATTTTCTATTTATACAAACTACATGTGCTCATTGAGGCTCTCTCTAGCTGCCCAAATTAATCTTACATCCAGCATAGTTTTCAAGGCCTCGGAGAAATAGAGGATAAGACACGTCGTCAATGTGCTCAAGGTTGAATATCTCGCTGAGACGCATCTGCCAGGGCGGAAAACCGTCAAGATCGAGGTGGCGGCCAAACACATACAACAGATCGGGCTCTTTAAACTCATTATGGGAAAGCTCGGCGTCGACAAACGGGATCGTGATCTCCTTGGTTGCAAGTGTCTTTTTTGCAACACGCGAGCTAAGTTCACGCGTCAGGTTCACCACAGATCCGCGACCATCTTCCTTGGATATCAAATTGATTACAAACTCACCGGAATCACTGTCATTGTCGTGGTTGTCAGTAAGGGGAGGAACTTTGATTTTAAGGACTGGCAGATCGGCACCATAATACTGCTTGAGTTTCTTATTTATGCGGTGTTTCAAATCATCTGTGTTAAGGGCTTTTAGTACGCCATTGCGCTCGTAAATCGTAAGAGTCGAGGCGCCTGAACTAACTGCCCAATATGCTAGGTTACTCGTCTTGACAAGCAAATCATCAAGACCATCCGATTTTTTTTTGCTGTCCAGCTTCAGAATGGCCGCGATATGACGTGGCAGCTTGGGCAGCGACGAAACGTCTCTGAGAATCAAATCTGGCGTGCGGGTGCCCCTATAATTAAGACTAAACCGTTTGTAGGCGATAAAATGGTGGACATATTTGAGCAGGCTGTAGATACTAACTATCATGTACATGAGCTCGAGAAGAAAGTAGTAAGCCTTGGATGTGTGTTTTCCCAGTCCATCGTCCTTTTTGGACAACGCACTCTTAGAGATTTTAGTAGGGACATGACCAGCCATTTTTATAGTCTATGAAAAGTAAAAGTAAAAAGGGGAAAAAAAAAAAAAAAAAAAAAAGTTAGTCCGGAAGATTCTGTGAACGGATCATAGCGTGTTCACTGTTCCAAAGAGAGGAGAAAATGACCAGGATTACAGATGAGGTAGAAATAAAATGTTTTTTCTAACTATGATGCAAAGGAACCGAGAAAACATACACGATGAAAGTTTAAGGGTGCTAAAAAAAAAGATGAAAAAAAAAAAAAAAGATTTGAAAATCACGAAATCAGTATTCCTTCGCTTTTTTTGATCCAAAAAAAATACGAGCCAAAATCTATTACCAAAATTGTTGTTAAACGGATGAGAACAGAGACACCAAGTGAAAAATTTAAAATTTTTGAAATAAAAAAAATTCAAAGAAAAAAAAAATTGAGTACAAAGCAGGAAGCACATTGAATTTTTATACTTTTAATGCTGGACAGCAACAAGATCGTAGTGGTGATTTACAACTTTGGGCCGATTACATGTCTAGAGTTTGTGAAAATGATAACGACAGTAATAACCAGCAAAATTTTTTGGAGCAAAAATTCAACCTTTTTTTTTTTCATTTGAATTAAATGTGAACACTTAGAAATTAAATAGACTAAAGAACACACAAATAGAAACACATATACACAGCAAAATGTCTTTTTTCATCCTTTCAACATCTACAATTTCTAATTTTTAAGATATTTTGCAATCTTTATAGTCGTATTGTGCCTTGCACTATAGGTTTTTTTGAAACTGTATCAATTCCCATTAAACACTAAAACAATTTTTTAATACTTTAATATGTAGACCGGTATGTGATCAAGACGTAACATGAATAGAATAAATTAATGATGAGATCCCAGAGAAAGTGGAATCTGCTCTGTACGGCCCTTGGGCAGTGATAATGAAGGCGAGCTTAGATTCATGCTTCCCCTCAGGCTGTACAAAGAGTTAATGGACGGTCTGGCGTTGTGTGAAAACTTGCCAGGCATCACCAAGTCATGGCTAGGCTCCACCCACGATGGCTCATGCGAAATCTCAAGTGTCGGCGAAGGGGACACCGCACGCTGATGAGTCATGCTGATGGGCGACATTGGCGACAGAGGTGCTGGTGATGCATGGCCGTCGGGTGGTAGCATCAGATGAAACGAGTCATTGTATGACGCCGATTGGGCAAACATGCTGGTAGATGGACTGGAGGCTGAACGGTAATTGTTGGCAAGTTTACGCTGAAATTGTTGGCTAATTATGCGTTCCTTTTCAAGCTTAAGGTCAAGAACTCGGACTCTCTCTACGTACTGCTTGATTTCATGGTCCTTGCGTTCACGCAGGGAGCGGAGTGCGTCTCTGAGTGCGTCTCTTTGAGACTCAATGTCTTTGACCTTGTCCAAAGATACCAACTTACTAGCATTTTCCTCAACAGTCGAAGCCAGCTTTTTGTTTTCAAGTTTCAGCTCTTCAATAGTCTCTAGTAACTCCGTAGGTTCACCAGCTGATTTCAATTCTTTAACTTGAGCTTCCAACTCTTGCACAACACCGTTTTTTAGTCTATTGGTTTCATCTTGCAGCAATGTGTGCTTCTGTTGCAGCTCTTCTAGCTTAGAGCTCGTGCTTTCATGCTCAATTGTCTTGGCCAGAAGGTTGCGTTCATTGGTCGCTAGACTGGACTCTAAACTGATGGTATTGTACAACGGCTGGACTTCAATAGAGTTGTTGACGGCGTGGAGCTTGTCCTCTATCAGCAAACGTTTGCGACGCTCCTCATCCAGTTCGTTCTGTAAGCTCACAAGAAGCAGTGCGCGCTCCTGATGATTCATGGTAAGCTGGTCAACATTGGACGTGGGCTGCGAAGACTTCTCATTGCTAAAGATTCCAATCTCTCTGCGGATAGCATCAGCAAGCTCACTAGTGACTAAGCGAATTTCATCTAAAAGACTGATATTTCTGCGCTTCAGATCATCGATTAAATTTAACGTGTCTATCGGAACCTGAAAAACTTGAGATTGGGCCGAGGTGACAGTTGCCAACGATTCTCCTACCGCTGGAACGGGAGTAGGAGAAGCTGCACGTTCAGTTAAATCAAAATCTCTAGTAGAAGCGGATGCCTCAGTAGAAGCAACTAAAGGTTCAAACGGAATGGGAGAGTTGGAGCGATCAGTGGTCGGGACAATAGCTCTTGTGGGTATTGAATCATCAGCAGAAGTCACTAGCGGCTCAATTGGAATGGGAGAGTTTGAGCGATCAGTGGTCGGAATATTGTCGGTCATTACCGAAACAGTGTTGCTGACAAGTGACTTTGAAAGCTGAGTTGTGGAAGAAATCGACAAGTTTTCGGGTGACGAATATGAAGAGAGTGCTTGCGAGTTAGGGCGTGACATGCTATTAGATGCAGGACTGGGAGAACTAGACTTGCTACTGCTCCTAGAACGAGACTCATTGTTAGCTGGCGTGGTACTGTTGTTATTCGTAGGGACAGAAGTTCGATTGTTATTTGACTTGTTTTGAGCAAAAGGTGGGCCATTCAAGGGAATAGAAGGTGGACCAGCCAGAGGGCCTTTCATGTTGTGAGCAGGGCCACCCATAGGGCTATTCATCAAGCTGCCACCAGGACCGCCGCTGTGATGGTTCATCAAGGTGCCGCCGCTAGAACCGTGTATAGGTGACATGAGATTTGGTGGAGGACGAGAAAATCCTCCCATAGACATTGACCTACCAGCGCTCGCTAAAGGCTTAGGATAGTTGGAAGGATGTCTGGGATCTGGGTGCATGCCACCAGAGCCCATTCCCAAACCAGACATTGTTCTTTGCATGGGGTCCTGTGGAGACATTGGATGTTGCGGAGGGCCGCCGGGGAATTGTTGAAAGTTTTGGCCAATTGGAGAATTCATGTAAAAATTCTGTGAAATAATGGTACCGTCGCTATTCATTAACTGGTTTCGGGAATTAGCGAGATTTTTTCTGTATTCTTTGTTTGAGAATTCGCCAAAAGTTGGAATGATGGGTGCAGTGTCAAAAGAGTTAGTCATTAGCATGGCTCTGCTACTAGGTGTTCTATCAGGAGAGTTGCCCATGGCCGGATATCTGTCGCGGTCTATGTGACCAAAAGAACTGCTATTCATGCTGGTGGTGTCATCAAAATTGTCTTCGTTTGAGCTCATATTTTTGATGAAGGGGCCTTTTAAGCTCATCTGGGGACTAGCGCGAGATGATGACCGTGATGGGGACCGAATAAAGCTACCTGTGCTATTAGAGGACATTCTCATGGCGTGTTGTGGTGAATATGGCATTTGCTGCTGTGAGTCCATTCTCTTAACGTTCTGGTTGGCAATTTGGTCTGATTCTTCTGGAATCAGGTTTTCGTCGAAAAGCTGGCGACGCGATGTGGGCATGCCACCCAAGCCGTATGTTGGCGGTGTTGCTGAAGCTTGCGCCATCATAGATAAAAAGAAGAGGTACGTTAAATAACGTTGTGGTCGAGGGTTATAAATGTTGAATGAGTTAAATGACAAAAAGGAGTAAGAAGAAATAAAAAATCAAATTAAATAAAAGATGGAAAAAGCCTCCTGGAGAATCAAAAAATTTTTTTGAATTTTTCTGCTTGATTTATCGACTCTTCTTTATTGTTAATCTGAGAAGTGAATTGAAATTTCGCTATATTTGATGGAGACCCTAATTTTCTAGAAATTGGACTTCTTTTCTAGTTGAAGAAGTGATAGTTAGTTGTGGTTGAAGTCGGAAAAAAACAAAGACGGTCGATAGCAGGCTGATGGATACTGTCTATAGAATGTCGCTTACTATGGAGCTGAAAGATTGGTTGTCCGTGCAGTAACCGAATGAACAAACTGAGAAAAGGCTGTTCTTTTATTATTGTCGCTACTGTGATGAGGATTGAGTTATCAGAAATCTAAAGGTTTGTAGAAGACAATCTATAATAACTTTAGTAGTGGTAAAAACTATTGTTGCTCAGGCCTAATAAGAACAATGCTGGTTAAACAACTCAAAGGGAGGTGGAGACGAGGGAAAAGACTGTGAAACTGGCAAACCTTCAAGTCTTGTTTAGAAGTATCAAGAGGTAGAAGGGAAAGAAAAGATGAAGGGAAAAAATTTGAAAAAAAAAATAAACGAAGGTTTATACCAAATAAAAGTACAAAAATAAAATAAGAAAGGCGTTTTTGCCAAAAGGTTTCTGACCAAGAAGTAATAATTCACAGTAAAACACAGAAAATAGTTGAAAAAGGAGGTTGTTTTTTTAATTTCGGTCGTTCTTGTTGTTGCTGTTTATTAGGGCCTTTTATTTTGTTCCAGATCACATGATCTAGTGATTAAACAAGGATATCATAGTCTTTTCAGTATATAGAGCCTCATATTAAATATTTTTATATAAAAGAGTATTAGCTACGGTACCTTGTGTTTATAAAGATATATTTTTGTATATTTTTTCCCGCTTGTAGTTTGAAGTCAGTAATAAGTGCGCTGCCAATCTAAACCTGAACCGGAGGCTTTTCTTCCCGTTTTGATTATTCTCTCACATTTTTCACATCCAAAAGTAGAAAATTATTTAACAAAAAAAACCACAAAGATTTGCTTAAAAAAGGAGCAAAATGATTGCATTTGGCATTCTTGCACTTAACTGTTTTAGTATATTCTACATGAGAAAAAAAAAAAAAAGTAAAGAAAAGAAATTTTTTTTAGACAAAACCTTTTTTTTTTAGGCTTTATAACCTAAATCAAATTTGTTGCCAAGATGTGGATTAGTAAACTTGTAATTATTATTATTATTATTATTATTATTATTATTATTA
>JAKVQX010000562.1:0-14410 GCA_030463015.1 Geotrichum citri-aurantii
ACCCATTGGGTATTTATGTTACGCGACCTGGGTTCTAAGCCAGGTTGCCGTGACATTAGGTAAAAAAAAAAACCTTTCCAACAGGTAGACAACACAAGAATTCAAGAGAAATAAAAAAAAACCAAAAAAAAAAAAAATTGGAAAAAAGTACTCAGCCGCACGTAACTTGTTCTTTCCCTCTCTCTCTCTCTCTCTCTCTTTTTTTTTTTTCAGGGTCCTTGCCCCTTTGATGGTAGTCTTTGGAATTAGTTGTGCACAAGAAAAGTAGTTATTCAAATTGTTTTTAAAAAGAAAGAGAAAAAAAAACCATGCAAACTGGGTAATGGTTTTGTTACATTGCGGCTTGTGAGGAAATCCCGGCTTTCCAGATTTTTTCGCGCCCACAAGTACGGATGAACGCTCTCCGGACCCAGGCAAGTTTGGTGTGTTATCAGTTTGTAAGTTTCTATAAAACGTTTTGTTGAAAAAAGAAAGTTAAATAAAAACTCAGTTATTTTGTTGTACATGTTTTCAAACTATCAAATAATGTTTCTTTTCATTCCCCGGCATTCAATTGACACACTTAAAACACTGATAATTCTCAACTTAGCTTTGGGCGTTTGATGATCATAGGATTTTTGCTTGAATCAAAAAAAAAAAAAAACTTTACAAAACTTAATATAAACAAAAGATGGTAATGACATGTTAAAAAGCATCATCAAATTCCGACTTTTAAGAAAAGTATTTTTGTTTACTTTTCATGAAAAAAAAAAAAGTTCATGGTTTAAACATCAGAAACCACTACAAAAATTAGCAACACTTAAATCACTTACATCATAAAGATGCAAAGTAATCAGAATAAAGATAACAATCACATCGAATCATAGCCAGCAGTTTAAAAAAAAAATACAAAATAAAAATAAAAAAAGGAGAATAATAAAAAAAAAAAAAAAAAGCGTTGAAAAAAAATCATTGATCACAATTTCAAAGCTCATAAATCCTTGCTGCTCATTAGCTCAATCAGGCTCTAAGTTTCCTTTGTTTCCAGCAAAAAGAAAAACGTAACATTGATAGCTGAACAAACCTTGTGCAAAAAGATTAAAACTGAAATCGTTGTGGCCTTCAACTAGTCTTCTCGTCCATCCTCAAGCCAAATTCAAGAAAACCTGGTGGTGGCGGTGCCATACCCAGTAAACCGCTCGGACCTTGTATTTGCATATGTTGTAGAGGCAAAGACATTCCGGCCATCGGGTGGTGATGGGGCATGCCTTGCGGAGGTAACCCCATTGGCAAAGGCAGGCCCATCCCTGGAGAAAACATTCTTTCAAACTGGTGAGGCAGGCAGGGACCTTCAAACTTTTGTTGTTGCGGCTGCAAATGTGGTGGGAGCTCGCGTGGGTCAAACCCAGGATGGGGACCAGGCTGCGGCATGGGGAACCCCATCGTATTGCCAGGTGTAGGCAGCAAAGAACCGTAGCCCATAAATCCTGGGGCAATACTGGGGCTTTCTGGGCCACCTGGGCCGACTTGTAAGTGAATGGGAGGAGGAAATCCAAAAGCACCTGGCGGCGGTGGCAGGCTTTGATTAGGCAAGCCTTCAAGCTGAAAGTGTGACGGCAGTGTAGGAAGAAATTCTGACATCTGCTGCGGATGGGTATCCAGAGCCAATGAAACACGATTCTTGTTGCTATTATTGTAATTGATGTCATCTTTTGATTTTTCTTGTTGATGAGGCAAACCCTGCGACAGCGAAAAAAAAGTGTACTCAAGCCCTGGATGTTGGACCATTTGATTACTAGAAAGCACACTGCTGTTACTGTTGCTTCTTACACTGCCATTGTTCCTCTGAATATCACCGTATATCGGTTCGTCTTCGACTGAAACGGGCGAGTCTGGCATGGCTTTGTGCTGTGTAGAATCTTGCTTATTAAGCAAGCTCATAAAAAAGTCATCGTTGTTTTTGGTGTTTAGACTTATATCGACCTTGCTATTTTCGGGGCTTACAGGGAAGAAATGAGAGAATATGCCAGCTTCTGTATCCTGCTTTGATTCAAGCGTAGGCTGCAGCGTCAGCACTGAATCTGCACTTTGGGAGTGCGCGAGAGGAGCGGAGGAATTGCCAATACTATCTCGGGCCTTCATCTCTGCCTTCCACTTTTCAAACTCCTCGACGGAGTGATCGGTTGCAACGGGCATTTCAGAAGTATCTCCGGGTTCCAGCCATTCTGGATCATCTTCGTCGTCATCATTCAAATTGTAGTGTTTGCCGTTACTGCGTCCTGACAGCGGCTCTTTAGTGAAATGTTTTGCACTAAAATCAATGCGGCGCATGGCCTCATACTTGTTTTCATTTCTATGGCTGGGCGTCACGTATTTTTGCTTTGAGTTGCCATTAGAATTGTCGGCACTGCTTTTTCGGGTGTTGGGTGGCACATAGCGCTTGACGCGGGGAGGCGCGACACTGTTTGTATTTGGTATAACAGTAGGGAAAATCTTGCGCAAGTTTGATATTGTGTCTGGTTTGGAGACTAGGGGTGAGTATTGCAGTTGGAGAAGCCGGTCAATAGAGTAGACATGGAGAACGCCACTTGAGGTTACAGTAGTTGTAACGGCGGGGGATGCAATTTGTTCAGCCATTGTGTATGGGAGCCGAGGGTGAGTAAGTAAGCAGGAATTTGTCTACAAGATGGAATGACAGTTCGTTTGTAGACGATGTAAAAAAGTGGTGGGTGATAATGTTGAGGCAAGAAGTGATGAGCAGCAATGGCAACAAACAACAGAAATTAAAAAAAAAGTTTAAAAATAAAAAAAAAAACAAAAAGTAGGCGAGGGGAGAGCAAAGAATTAAGAAAAACTGGAGGGTTCGGTTGAGAACCAAAGAAAGAGATGATTGAGTTGTCAGGGGAAAAGCAAAGCAACTAGATAGGCTTTGGTGCGGCGTAGATAGGGCGGCAGGGTTGTTCGGTTACTGTGGAAGCGAAGCAAGACGAGTTTAAAAAACAAGAGCAATGTAAGGGTTAGGAGATTGTTGTAGATTGCTAAAGTTTCCTAAAAAGTCAACTCAAAGAACTTGAAAGTTACGACTTGAATGGTTAACGACTGACATTGAACAATTACATGTGTACATGATAAGAGAGTGTTTCTCTTAGATCGAATGTACTATCTGCAACTATCAACCCAATTGAAATTTTTAAAATTTCGGTTTACTACCTAGGAATTTGAAAAAATAAAGCTTTTAATGGTTATGCAGCTTTATGAGATTCTGGGATTTATAGCACCAACGACCTTGTATTAAGAACCGCGGTCTTGTTCAATCTTAAATGTCTACTAAGCATAATAATCATCTCAAAACTAATCACCACTCTCCGCCGCTCAAAACTTTTTGATCAAGCTATTCGTGAGTGTGTTCACATGGACTACCTTTTTTCGGGTCTTGATGAACGTTTTAATAAGACCAAGGCCTGAAAAGACTTCGGGGCTGTCGAGTACCACCCCAACTTGACTGGCATCCATACACACCCAGGTCTGAAGCCTCTCATTTTTCAGCAATCTCAATGCTCTTTGTTTACAAGTAAAAAAAACTACGTTAGGTGGCAAGATTGGGCATTTCGCTTTAATTTAACACTAGCAAAGATCTTTTCAACTTTACCGTTAAGGGCCATGATTTTTTTTTTTCAATGTCTTGCATTCAGACATGACTGTCCCTTACAGAGTTCCTCGTCGGTCTCTTCACCATTAACAAGCTTTTGATCTCAGTGAACTCAGGTATGGTACTAGCGCCAACTCCCTTGCTAATAATTGCGACATTCTTGGTTTATTCGCTACTTTGACAGCGTCATTTTTGACTCCCAGTGCAATCCCATCAAATGGCAAAAGTTTGTGTGTGTGTGTGTGTGTGTGTTTACACGAGCAAGATTGTGGATTCTGTTCAATCACCTGAACTATCGCAACGATTTAACCACAGTTGCCCCTTAACTCGAGCTGGTTCTGCAGATTACTGCTACCGTCACTAACTGCAAATATACAGCTGAATATATTCTTGACCAGACCGGAGGAATTGATATCAAAGTATGCGCCACAGGTATTTTTTCAACCATACCGAGCGATGACGACATCGTCGTCCCCTGGGGGACTATAGTGGGCCCTGGCGTTCTCGCAGCCTACCACCAACATAAACTTTTGTTTCGGTTGAATACCGCCATTGGTGATCATGAAAACACCTTGATGTACTAAAAAAAACTGAGACTCTGCCAAGAGATGACCATCTGAACTCTTATAAGGTTGGCCACACCACGAAGCCCACTTACGTGGAGCACACTGGTGCGTTTGAGAAGAACAAGTTAGCCAACCGACAGTTCAAAATCTTCAACGAGAACAAGATTAATTCCATCACAAAAAAGCCGTTTGAAAAAAAATTTATATGCTCATGGCCCAAATGCTACTTGAAAATGAGACATCCTACAACTCGAGGCGCGCTATGTTTGCATCGCACTCCCTACCTGGGTACCTAAGTACAGAGACGACGAACTATTCTCAGCAGGAGAGTATTCCAACCAGTCGCAGAGTGACACAGACTTGAGTGTGTGGGCCAATAGCCAAGACTCGGTGCGCAACAAAGATGTTGTGCTCTGGCTCATGATAGGCTTCACGCACAACCCGTGCCCCGAAAATTTCCCCGTTGAGCCCGTTAAATTGCACATTATCCACATCCGTGGTTTCTTCGACCGCAGCCCGGCTTTAGCCATTCCAAGGCCCTTGCAAACTATCAGCAAATCTGTACTTGAATAATGACTGTACCAACAACAACAAAAAGTTGAAAACAAATTGCTAAATTGAATAAAAGCAAAGAAAAAAAAGATAAAAAGTTGTAAATTGAAAACAGGCCTATTAAAAAATCAACGTACTGATCATGAAAAGCTGTATGAAAAAAAATATATATATATATATTATAAAAAGCTGCCAAAGAATGTCAAAGCGTCATACAAAATGCGTGATACATCTATAAAAAACATTAAACAAACTAATTTTCACAAACAGTTTATCGAAGTTACTTCTTTTGTTTTTTGGGCCGCGACTGGCGCCATTCCACAAACTCAGGCAGCAGTAGCGTAGTTTTCACATTCTCGGCTTCGGCACCCTTCAACTTATAAAGACTAATTGAACGGTTGCCCCGCAGGAACTGCAGGCGCCAAGGCGTGCGGTCCTCTTCAGAGTCCGCGAGCACTACTGACTTGATCCATTCCAGCACCGCTGCATAAAATGCAACACACTCGTTTCCGTTCCACGAGGGCGACCCGCCGCCGCTTACCGGGCTGTTGTGGACGAGCTTGGGGATATCCGCGGTCCGGAACTCCTGTAACGAATTGACAATGCCTTGCCCATTACGGAACGCGTAGAAGACACGAGGAACACCAATCAAAAACGATTGCGCCCATGTGCGCAGCAATTTGCGTTCGAACGTGCGTGCGCTGCGCTCCGAGTCGACAACGCGCGTGGTCTTGAGCTCGACGTAGTGGTCAAGCGGGCGGTCAGTCTTGTATTCGGCGCGCGAAGTGGGCTTGTAGTCGTAGACAGCATCAACCTCTGCACCGAGTACTACTCGGCTCTTGCCGACGCC
This sequence comes from Geotrichum citri-aurantii, assembly GCA_030463015.1. NCBI lineage: Eukaryota > Fungi > Ascomycota > Dipodascomycetes > Dipodascales > Dipodascaceae > Geotrichum > Geotrichum citri-aurantii. The sequence goes on from JAKVQX010000562.1 coordinate 5,597, forward strand.
GGTGGTCACCAGAACACAGTACTCAGGGTTGTTGTCAACGACTGTACGAGGCCGCGCCTCAATCTCCTCACGCGTGGACAAACTCCATGGCTGCGGTAATGTCGCCAGCGCTTCAAACTTGTAGCCCCAGTAAGACATGTCGACGTTGCCACCGGCCTCACCGCCATTCTGCCTCTGCTGTCTGTGTTGCTGTTCAATCTCACGCTCTGCGCGCTTCGCCTCCAAAAGCTCATGGTCTAGCTCCATGAACACCTGCCCGTCAAATGCCATCAAGTTAATGTCAATGTCGTCGCCCTCGTGATCAAACGGCAGTGTCAGCAATTTCGTCATCACGCCGCGATATGTCACGAAATCGCCCTTCACCTTTTTTCCGCTGTTCAGTTCTCGCTCATAGTGTAAAAGCGCCGTAAGCATCTCGTCAAGGTGTGCGCCACCCGCAGGCACGTTCTTTTTAATCCAAGATGAATGACCTTGATTCAAGTCATAGCACTCCGGTAATAGCGTCTCAGGAAAGTAGAAGTATCTCAGCTCCTGCGTTGAGTCGATGTGGAGCTGGCGCTGTGCGTCGATCGAATATGATGAAATTTCGGACGGTTGCTTTAGCGCCGCACTCGGGCTGCGCTCATCAAGGGAAAATTCAAATGCACTCATTGCTGGTATATAATCTTTGAGTGTAACTGTAAATCTGTTTAAGTGAACTCCGCAATAAATTATCTAGAAAGAAGAAAGAAAAAAGTGATAATCAATTGAGAGGTTGCCGAGCAGAAATATCAAAAATTTTAGGCTTGGTTTTATTTTTTTTCACAGAACACAGTAGGTTACAAAAAATTGGGACATAAAAATGTGAATTATATAACTCATCACTAAGCAGAATGATTTTGTTTAGAAGTGGAAGAGCTGGCAGCCCCGTTGCTGCCGCTGCCATTTAACGCGCCCGGGCTGCTGTTAGCTGATCCGTTCCTGTTCGTATTTGCAGTATTGTAATTGTTCTCCGTGTTCACGTTGGCCAAATTTTTGCTGCCTGCGTTTTCTTTGCTGACTGCAGCGCCGTTGTTTCCGCCAGCCATTTCATTCGACAACTTTGCCTGCTTGGCTACCCTAACAATACTGTTGCTTCTACTTGACAGTAAGTGCTATTAAATCTGTTAGTAAAAAGAGAGAAAAAAGTTATATGAAGAAAAGTAGAAAGCTTACTCTCAGCGGGCGTTTGTTTTTATTCTGGCGTCCTGATTCGTCGGGTGTGAACTTATATTGCAGAGCACGTTCGTCATCATCGTAGTTACCCTGCATTTCCGAGACTTCTTTAATGACCGACAACCCCGTAGGAATGGTTTTTGTCGGGTAAATACGATTTGCTTCAGGTTCTAGAGAGTGGAATTTGAAAGGTTCCATGAAATTTGCGTGGAATCCCAAAAATTTGCGCGAGTGGCGGTCCCAGAACAAAAACACTTTGTCGTTATGCTGCAGAATTGCCTGGTTACCATTGCCGACCTTGCGGTTGTTGACGTAGCAGCCGTTTGACGAAGTATCAATTAGCCACACCGTAGGTTTCACTGTGCTACGGTCCACGTAAATGATGCAATGCTTCTTCGAGACCTGTGGAAAGTTTACCACAATATCAACGTCAGATGTGGCAACACGGCCAAAAACTGTTCGCAAAGATGTCAGAAACACGCCAGGATGAGGGCTACTGTTGTCTAGTGTGTTGAATGCCAACCAAGTAGAGGCCGGATACTCATTGTCGGCAGTTTGCACGTCAATGTCTCTTACAATCGACACAAACCGTAAATTGTCTGACTGGTCACCTCCCTGTATTTTAATAATATTTTCCTTGTTTGCTTGCTGTGAGTTAGCAATTATTTCATTCTTGATATCTTCTCCGTCTTTGTCTGATTCGCCTTCGTCTTCGTCTAGCGGGGGCGGCGATATGTCTGAAAGAGCCTTGTGGTGAGGCGCAGATGATGGAACTGGAGCGGTAGATGCTATCCGGTCGTTAGAATTCTTTTTCTCTGAGTTTTCTTTAGAGCGAACACCTAAGTTGCTCATCTCTTGGATGGGTGCCTCATCTGAGTTGGCGAGTGGCACATTGACATTTTCATTTAAATCACCAAGTTTTTTGCCTGTTAGCCAAGGATGAAGTAGGGCACTGGCAGCAGAGGGACGAGCAGCAGGGTCGACGACTAACAAGTATTTGATAAAATCTATGCCTTCTGGACTGATGCCTGCTTCTTTTAAGTATTTAGTCGTAATCTGACCCTTGATAATCTTTTCATATAATTCTTGTTGTGTAGGCTGTGGGAATGGAAGAAATCCAGTAAGAATAACGTAAATCATACATCCGATGCTCCATATATCGACCTTGTCGGAGTAGTTCTTACGTACCCTGGGATCCTGTTTGTGAGCAAGAACTTCTGGTGCTAGGTATGCAAGTGTGCCACAAAATGTCTTCAAATGAGAACCAGACTGAGCAATTTTAGCTAGACCAAAATCTGAAACTTTTACAATGACAGGCTCGTCTTGTGCAATCAGGATGTTGTCAGGCTTGATGTCGCGATGTGAAATGTTAATGGAATGCATATAAGAGACAGCAGAAAGAACCTGTGTGGCAATTTCAATTGCCGCGTCTTCTGGAACTACACCATTATTCGTAATAAAATCCATCAGATCACCACCTTCAATAAGATCCATAACAAGGTAGTGGTACTGACTGTCTTCAAAGTAGTCTTTCAGTGCTACAATATTTTCGTGGTGAATTGTTTTGAGAATGTCGATTTCGCGCTGGACTGCCATGCCATGCATGACTTTTTTCTTATCAATTATCTTGACAGCGTAGTGGTTTCCAGTAGAGCGCTCCACGGCGCGTTTGACTGTGGCGAAGGCTCCGCGGCCAATGACGCCAGACCGCATGTCGTAGTGAGCATGGATTCCCTTGTCCAAAATATTGGAAGCATCGTGCAATGCTGGAAGCGAAACAATAAACTTCATAACATCGTCGCTGACACCGTAGCCGACAGTGATCTCGTCACCCTGTGCCAAAATGTAGCCCTGGTTTTTTGTGAGACGGATGTTGTTCAGCAAAGTACCGTTGGTTGACACGTCCTTGATCAACAGCGTGTCATCTTTCTGACTCTTGCTAATAATAAAATGAACTTTGCTGATTCTCTTTGAAGCACTGATGTACACCTCGCATGACCGGTCACGGCCAATTCTCCACTGCCGTAGACCGTTTTTATCTTCTAGAATGATGCCGCTGATTTGATGGGTCGAGCAATGGAGTCTGCAGACGATACCTTCGTCACCCTTGTCAGGCGGCGGCGCAGTAGGCAGGGGATTTGTCGAAGGTTGTGTATCGTTTTCCGCCATGTTGTTTTTGTGGGTATGTCAGTGAAGGTGGCTGGACGGTGATTTTTAGAGTGAAGAAACCTGGGACAAACAGAAATGAAAGTTGAAACAGAGGAAAGGAGGTCGAGGAAGAAAACGGAAATTTGGAAAAATGGAAAATGGAAACGCGTCAAGCGCGCTCTAGGTCACCTGATCCGAAACGATTTTGAGAGCACGTTTCGTGCTTGCGTGTTTCCTATTCTGGGTTAATTGAGTGAAAGGTTCAAAAAAATATTGTTAAGTCACAAGTCCAAAAGTTTGAGATCTTTCTCAAATTATGTGTTCCTTTTTCTACATGCTATCAGTTATTTATGCTCAAAAAAAATAATAAACTATCTTTTTCTGATTTCGAATTTAACCAAATTGTTTGAAAAAATAAAAAGTAATGTTTTAGGCCTGTTAGTCCTACGTTTGAAAAATTTTGCTAGCAATTTTAATCTCCAAGCCAAGAGCGCCTTTGAGTCTATGAACAAATAGAAAGCAGCAAGAGCAAAAAAAATATGATTCAAAACAAAACCATCAAAACTGAAGGCTGTAATTAAGTTGGGGTTGTTGTTTATTACCATTAGAAACACTGATTTTCTTATCATTGTTAAGCTGATAGTTGCAGTGGTTGACAAATATTTTCTTTTGATAAAATTATAAATTTTAAGATTTATATTTCAAGTCTCATCTTAAGTTTTAATGCCCATATCTTTCAATCACGTAATGCACCGGCTGCCACTCGATCTGTCATGCAGCAGCGTTGCGACATCGCAATACGCCGTTTTGTTTTCTCATATTTTTTTATTCCCTGCGCTTTTTTGTTTTCTTTTGCACCTTTGGATTCCTCCGGTTTCCAGTTTAGCATATTCACCGATGCCTTAGTAATAATGGCTATTGAAACCTTCACGGCTATCTCCAAATCTACTTCAACAAGTAAAGGCGGCAGCAAAACTGTCGCAGGGTCTTCGCGACAGCGCCTGGTTGTTATACTCACGATCTTAGTTGTTGTGTGCTCCGTGCTGGTACAATCTTGCTTATTTCCCAGTTCTATTGCCACCCTTTTTCGGCGTCAGCAGCACCTGTTTGTCAGTCAAACGCAAAAGCAGCATGCAGAATCAAGATATGTAATCATATTGGACGCTGGGTCTATTGGCTCTCGCATTCACGTGTACGAGTTCAAATCGGGGCAAGCGGGATCGGTAGAAGAAACCCCTATACTTTTGAGCGAAACATTTGAAATGATCCGGCCAGGTTTATCACACTACGCAGACGACCCTGTGAGTGCTGCAGCCAGCATAGACCCTCTACTTCAAATTGCACTAGAGAAAGTCCCGACCCACTTACATTCAGTAACACCCATATCACTCAAAGCCACAGCCGGTTTAAGATTATTGGGCAAAGATCAGGCACAACAGATTTTGGACCAAGTTCAAGCACATATCGCAACAAACTTTCCGTTCCGCCTGCCAGATACTGATGCAGTTTCAATCCTTGATGGCAAAGACGAGGCTATATATGCCTGGGTCACTGCAAACTATCTTCTGGGAAACTTAAACGCTCAGACCTCGTCAGCGTCGACGGCGGCTATATTTGATCTTGGTGGCGCCTCAACCCAGATTGTGTTCCAGCCCATCAACGCAAACAGTTTAAACGGCATTGAATGGGAGCACGATGATCACCGCTATGATCTTAGTTTTGCCAATTCAACCTACACACTGTATCAACACTCACATTTGGGCTATGGCCTCATGGAGGCTCGGAAAAAGGTTCACAGCCTGGTATATCAAAAACATTTAGATAAAGGCCAGCACGTTAAGGAGGGGGAAAGCATCATCAACCCATGTCTTGCTCCAGGACTTGGCCGCAAGATCAAGGTCACGCCGGCATTAAGTAACGACACCATCGAAGTACACATGATTGGTCCCGAAGTTGCGCGTCCGGCGGAGTGCCTAAAACTGACATCAGAAATTTTAAATATAGACGAACACTGTACTGTTGAGCCGTGTTCTTTTAATGGCATTCATCAGCCTCCCATATCCAGCAGCATAGAAAACACCGAGTTTTACATTTTCTCATTTTTCTATGACCGCACGTCGCCGTTGGGTCTGCCGCGCACGTTTTCATTGCACACTTTGCGTGATGTGGTTTTCAACGTGTGTACTGGACCTTCACGATGGTCACAGGCTTTCCGCGATACGGCAGACGATTTTGCGAGTCTATATGATGAGTTGTATGGCCGACCGGAGTGGTGCCTTGATTTGTCGTTTATGTTGTCCATGCTGCATGACGGGTACAAAATCTCTATGGACCGAAATGTGACCATTGAAAAGAAGGTCAACGGGCATGAGCTGGGCTGGTGTCTGGGTGCATCGCTGCCGTTACTACGTCATACAAAAGAGTTGTTAAAATAGAAATAGAAACCATTGTTTAGCATGTTATTGTACATTGATTTTCTTTGTATTGAATAAATTTTGTTTGATGTTTACATTATGTTCGTGATGTTGAAAGATTTCTAGTACCCTTCTTTAGAATTGCTAGTCTCCAAATCTGATTATCACTATTGTAAAAAGCCAACGTAAAGTGAGATAAGGGATTTGAGGTTGAGCAATGAACTTATTAACAAAAGATTGTGTAGTTATAAACACGTTAAACTTGGGAATCAAGACAGATACGAGTGGAGCTCTTTCTGCCGTCAGTAGATTTTTTTTAACTCAACGATGAATTTTTATTTAGTAAACTTTTTTAAATTTTTTTCCGCAAAATTGAAATAGACCCTCTAAAGTGATTAATGTCAGTGACTTTAACTCTTGTGTATGTAATATCTTGAATAAAAAGAAAAAACTTGTTCAACCTTGTGTTAAAAACACGTTATTTAACAGTAGATATGGCTGTAGGAGAAACCAGACGCATAAAATGGTAACTGATCTTATTGTGTAGTTTCAAATCAGATTTAAATGTTTTTTTTTGTGCTTTCTTTGTGTCGTATTGTTTTTTTTTAAAAAAAATTGAATTGAAACGAATGTAAAAGTTGTATTTTGTAAAAGTCTTTTGTTCAGACATACCAGTAACGGGGTGTTTCCATTTTTTTAACATCTCTGTTCAAAAAAAAAAGTGTAGAAATGTCTAATTCTGAAAACTTTTAAATCAAAACACATTATTGCTTGTCAGTTTCAAAATTAGTAGCAAAAAAAATTACAGTGTCATTGTTTAATATCTATATACTTAAATCACAAAAAAACCTTAAGAAAGGCATCAATTTTAAAAAAAAAAAGATTTTTAAGTGGAATAGGCGTAATTATTGGTGCTAACACTTTAAGTAAGATTTTTGCATTCCAGAACTTGATCCAATTGCTAAAAAATTAAAAAGTTGCCATAAGAAGCTTCAAAAACAGAGTTCTTCAAGGAAAAAAAATACGGTTAATCAAGTCAGTTCCTAATTTTTTGGCTTGTCTGTCTGGTGTATTAATTTTATAGATATTAAAAATAAGTTATTCTAGAATGTCAGATTTTTTTCAAATTTCATTGTTTTTTATCATGTCTGAAGTAACTTTAATCCGTTGTTTTTGTGTAGTCAAACAAAAATGCTTGTTTATTTTTGTTTTTTTTTTTGAAGTTTAACAATAGAAAAATAAAGAAATTTGGTTGCTGAATTGAGAAGAAATCCAGATGACTAGTCGATTATAACTTACATTTTGTAGTATGATTAAAATTAGACAAGAGTGCAATCAATTCGATAAGTACAATATTTAATGTGCTTCTCGAAAGTAATTTGTATAGAAGTTAGTTAGAAAATCACATTACGGTCTCACAAGTTTCTAAACCAGAAACAAAAAAAACCAAAGCTGATTGGTATTTTGTAGCACATTTTAGATAAGTACTGTGGCTATCTTTTTGAAAAAAAAAAATTTGATTGCTGAAAACAAATTTTTGGTGTACTAAAATTATTGGCATTCCTTTTTGTGCATGATTTAATTTTAGAAAACGTTTTAAGACTTTAAAGACTTTGTTTTAAGTAAATCATCCTCTTTTTTTTTTTGGAATTCAGACACTAAGCTTGTAATTCTGACTGTTTTTTTTTTTTTCACTTCACTAATGGCATAATTCAATTTTCAGAAAGTATTATAAACAGTCTTCACTTGTTACAACAAAGTCAGATCTTTTAAATCAATTTTTTTTCAACAAAATTGGTAATTTTTTTCTTCGGAATTTCTAAAAAAACAACTTTTAACAATCGACAATATCGAATATAAATAAAGAGCCAATATCATCTAAATTCTGTTTTTTTTTAACATCACTAAAACATTTCATCCTTATCAATCAAGTCTTGCTTAGGCCTCAAACTATCTCGTTTTTTAATAACCATTATCACCACACAACATTACAACTATTAATTAAAGAAAAATATTTTCAAAAATGAAGGTTTCTGCTGTTTTTATTTCTGCCTTTGCTGCCGCATCCGTTGTTCAAGGATCGCTAATTCCTGAGTGCGCCTCCAACTGTGCGTATGTTTTGGAAAAGACTGGTTGTGGACCGCTCACTGAGTCGAGCATGGACTGTTTCTGCGAAAACAAGGACAAGGTCATTAACGAAGCTCAGACTTGTCTCATGAGCTCGCGTCGTTGCAGCTTTCGCGAGCTTTTAGATATCAGACGCAGTATTGTTGACCGATGTGGTTCTTTTTAAAGCGTTGCATTGAAGTTGCCGCATATGAGCCCATTTCTTTGGCCCTATTTTTTTTGATAGTGTTTTTTTTTTTCATTTTTTTGTCATCTTTTGATGACTTTAGCTTTGTATTGCTTGTTTTACCATAACTTATTTCAAAAATAAACTAATTTCTTTTTTATTCACTTTGAAGCTCTTTGTAGAACAATAAAATACGTCTAATTACTGGTAGACAAGCTAGTGTACATAGAAATCTGTGAAACTTCACAACATTTACCAAACTACCATGATTTTACAAGCAATCATCAAAACAAGCACAAAAAAAATTTACAGTTGTGACCATTGAATGAGACATAAATTGATAGCTTTATTATTTGCTCACTGTCTATCGCTGGTAATTTTTAAAGGCACTGATTTAGGAAAAAAAAAATGGTCATTTTAATGTTTTTGTTAATGAAACAAAAAGTGAGGTCGTGCGATGTTGACAGGATTCGAACCTGCAACCTTCGGAAGATTTAGTTTTGAACCGAAATCCGATGCGCTAACCATTGCGCCACAACACCCCAAAACATTAAAAATATTTTGACAAGAAATACTTGAATATAATAAATCGACAAGGGTCAAAAATAGAAAAAATTGGCGATTCTTAGTCTGTACGTCCTGGGATGACGTTAAAAGCACCCCGTCCTTGGATGACGCAAAAGGCATCATATACTTGGTATTTACAAATCATATACGGCAATAAATGAGCATCATGAATCTCATTTAAAAAAAAAAATCCATCCT
>JAKVQX010000563.1:0-14409 GCA_030463015.1 Geotrichum citri-aurantii
ATAATAATAATAATAATAATAATAATAATAACAGTAGTTTATTTTTAAAGGGCACAAAGCATGCCATGATGAGCACTTGAAGCCGACATGAAGTAAAATTTTTTTTTGCCTTAGGCTTGGTTCTTCAGTTGATGAATTCAGCTTCCATGTATATAGTAATAAAAAACAGAAAACAAAAAAATTACATTTACAACGCTGCAGAAGCATGAATTACTGCGCTTCACAGTGTCTAGAAGGTACGAGGCTGTACAAAACTCTGATTATAAGAGATCTTCTACAAAAATCTTGAATTGGGTCTTAAAATAAGATGTATTCAATAGAACTTGGGGTTTTGAGGGGGCTTATGACGGAAACTCGATGTTGTGTAGGAATTTTTCATTGTTTTCAATTTATTTTTAAATTTTTTTTTAAATTTTTTTCTATTTATTTATTTACTTTTTTCTTATTTCAAACAAATGTTTACACTCTTAAATTTTTTAAATTTTTTTTTTCCCTTCCTTTTGGTAGATTTTGATACAAACAACAACAACAAAAACAACATTATCACCATCATCATCTTAATACTATCCTTTTAAAATATTCTTCACTCTCATTTTTAAAAATTCACGCTTTGTGGACTGAAACCAAAAAAAGAAATCAATTGCTTTTTGTCTATCATTTTACTCTTTCATTCTGCTCATTACAATAATTCCCTGTTTTAGTTCTTTCGTTCCCCCAGAAACGCTGCCGTCTAGCAATCACACTCCGCTTTTGTCCCCCTTTATTGATCAAATAAAATTCCATGAATTCTGATGACAGAGTCATTGACGATATCTCACGCAAAATTGGCCGTGAGAAAGTCCTCATCCAGGGTGCAAAAGCTTTGAGAAACTCCACGACCAACATCCTTGTGCAGCAAAAATGTGACACAAACATTCATGAAGGTTTGAAAAACATTCAATACCTCGAAGAGAGATTATCACGGCTTCAGATTCGCAAGAGAAACTCTCTAATTGGAGATTTGAACAGCTCCTCTCATCAAAATGACGTGAATTCATCTAATCCATACAACACGCCGAGTGATGGTGGCTCTTCTGTAACTAAGCCTGGTATGTTTACAATGCTCATCCTTATTCCCACACGACCCTAGCTAACTTTTTTTTTTTCTTTATTCTCTTTTAGTCACTGAATCCACGTCTCCTACTGCCCGTCCCAATTTTACCAGGCTTGATCTGATCAAATATGACACACCATTTTTGGGTCCTCGTATCCAGCTTATGCTCCAACAGCTGGAGTTCAAGCTTAGTGTTGAAAAACAATATAAAGAAGGCATTGACAAAATGATCAATTTGTATCAAATTGAAGGAGATAAAAGATCTAAAACCGAGGCTGAAGGAAAGAGAATGGAAAGTGCTCAGAAAATCCAGCTGCTGGCAAAATCTAGAAAGCGATACTCTGATATGCATATTGATTTTGAAGAGGAGCTTGGTGACGACGAAAGCATGAACGTTGCTAACCTTCGACGGCCATTGACTGGTAACCTTCGTATCTCATGTCTGGGGATTAAAGACGTTGACCATGTTTCTACTGCTCGGCCTATGAAAAGCCCTGAAAGCATTGTTTCCATTAAAGTCGAGGATCAAATCAGAGCTAAGACGCGTCCTACTAGAAACGAGCGTTGGAACGAGGAGTTTGACCTTGCCGTTGACCAAGCCAATGAAGTTGAGCTCACTGTCTACGACAAGATCGGTGACCAAAACATTCCTGTAGGCCTTGTGTGGTTACGCATTTCAGATATTGCCGAATCAATGCGTAGAAAAAAGGTCGAACAAGAGCTTGGTCAGAATGGATGGGTCAGTGCCTCTAAAGTCCAATCTGATGCTCCGGTTGGAAATAATGCTCTTAATCAACCCAGCCTTAGTACTGTTGACAGCGTCAATAGCAACTACCGCCACCCTGATTCAACTGGACTCCCTTCTCAAAGTGCACATGGTTCTAACGCCATCTCAATTGACTCTTGGTTTGTTTTAGAGCCTGCTGGTCAAATTCATCTTTCTTTGAGCTTTGAAAAAGCCAGCAGAGGTGTGAAGAGACCTTACGACGCCATTGGCGGTTTGGGTCGTCAAGGTGCGATTAGACAAAAGAAAGAAGAAATCCACGAAATGCATGGTCATCAGTTTGTTCAGCAGCAATTCTACAATATCATGAAATGTGCTTTGTGTGGTGATTTCTTGAAATCTGCTGGTGGTTATCAATGTCTGGATTGTAAATATACGTGCCACAAGAAGTGCTATCCTAAGGTCGTCACCAAATGTATATCTCGTGCTAGTACGGAAACAGATCCCGACGAAGAGAAAATCAATCATCGGATTCCCCACAGGTTTGAGCCTACTACTAACATGAGTGCAAACTGGTGTTGCCACTGTGGTTACATTCTTCCTTTAGGAAAGAAAAATGTTCGAAAGTGCACAGAGTGCGGCTCTACTTGTCATGCCAGCTGCGTACACTTGGTTCCGGACTTTTGTGGTATGTCTATGGAGTCTGCTAATAAGATTTTATCTGAAATCAAGCGCACAAAACTCCGAAAACTGGGCGCAACTTCTGATACTGTCAAGACCCCAGCGTTAAAGGCACCGGGCTCTCCCAACGGCAGATATCAGTCTGTGCCTTCTGTGAACTCGCCCCAAGGGTATGGCCAGAAGCCACAACAACAGCCGGCTCATCCTACTACTTATGGACAGCAACCTAGCCAACAATCTTATGGTCACCAGCATCAATCTAGTCAAGGATACATTCAAATTCCTAGCCAGGGTAGACAATCTCCAGTTTCTGCTGCCTCCACTGCTCGTGTGCCTGTGAAGAGAAAAGAAGTACCTCAAGCTCCTGCTGAAGACCACTTAGTGCCTTCATCGCCTAAGAGCGTTTATCCTCCAGTTTCTTCTAACTCTGATTACAACGATCAATTGGCGCAACACCAGCAGCAACATCAGCATCAACAACAGCAACAACAGCAACAGCAACAACAACAACTACAACAGCAACAACAACCACAATACACACAGAGTCCTTCTGTCGTTTATACACCTGCACACTCACCCTCGGCGTCGCAAGTCATCGACAACTACAATAGAGATTCTGTTATTAGTACTAACGGACAATCAACTCCTTCGCCGTACTCTGTTCGTCAATCTGTTCAACTTTCTCCTACTACACAGCAAATACAATCGCCCAAAAAGAACCGCCGCAAAGTTGGTTTGGACGACTTTAGCTTTTTGGCAGTTCTTGGTAAGGGTAATTTTGGTAAGGTCATGCTGGCTGAGACTCGAAACACCAAACAGTTGTATGCCATCAAGGTGCTAAAGAAGGACTTTATTATTGAAAATGATGAAGTTGAAAGTATCCGTTCTGAAAAGAACGTTTTTTTAATTGCCAGTAAAGAACGTCACCCATTTTTGCTTGGACTTCACTCTTGTTTCCAAACTGAGAATCGTGTGTACTTTGTGATGGAGTATGTTAGTGGTGGTGATTTGATGTGGCACATTCAGCAAGAGCCTTTTACACCTAGAAGAGCTCAATTCTATGCTGCTGAAGTCCTTCTTGGCCTCAAGTATTTCCATGACAATGGTGTTATCTACCGTGATTTGAAGCTGGACAACATTTTGCTGACTCTGACCGGTCATGTCAAGATTGCGGACTACGGTCTATGTAAGGAGAGAATGGGCTACGGAAACACTACCGGCACGTTTTGCGGTACGCCCGAGTTCATGGCACCTGAGATTTTGCTGGAGCAGAAGTATGGTCGCGGCGTTGACTGGTGGGCATTTGGCGTGCTGATTTACCAGATGTTGCTTGGCCAGTCGCCTTTTCGTGGTGACGATGACGATGAGGTGTTTGATGCAATCTTGTCCGACGAGCCACTTTACCCAATTCACATGCCGCGTGATTCAGTTTCGATTCTTCAAGGTCTTTTGACCCGCGAGCCTGAAAAGCGGTTGGGTTCAAGCCCACACGATGCTGAGGACATTATGGCGCATGATTACTTTAAGAATATTGACTTTGACGACATTTATCACTGCCGCGTGCCGCCGCCATATGTACCCAGTATTGACTCTCCTTCTGATGTCAAGAACTTTGACGAGGAGTTCACAAGTGAGGTCCCTACCTTGACTCCTGTCAACAAGACTTTGACACCGGTCATGCAGGAACAGTTCCGAGGATTTTCGTACCTCAACGGTGAAGCTGCTGTTTAAAAAAAATCATCCAACAGTCAAGAAACACACAAACCCAAAAATTTTGTTAGGAAAAAGACTTGAAAAAAAGAGCAAGTTATCTTTTAATTGTAAAGAAATAATCAGTAATTTGAATGTCGTTAATAAGTAATAATAATAGTTCTAGTAAAAATGTAAATTTTTTAAAAAAAAAAAACTAAAAATTTTTACAACTGTAAATTTTGAACCTGCAAATGCTCTAATCTTGACCACCAATAAGTTGTTTTTATTGTTTATAGGTAACTTGGTTTTTTTTTTCCAATTTTTTTGTAATATTTCACCCAAAGACCATTTTGACTTGACTCACAATTGTTTTTGTTAATTTTTTTTAAATCTTTTGTTATTCGTAAAATTGTCAATATTGTTATATTTTTTTTGTGTTTTGCGTTTTCTCAATTTTTTTGTGTTTTTGCTTTTGTCAGCCGTGTGCAATAAGGTATACACACTCACATATGGGGATAATAAGCAGGACAAGATGTTTTGCATACCGACACAGTAATACAGCTTTTTTTAAAAAAAACTAAGATGGTTTATGTGTACAAAAAAAAGTCAGCAAAGCAGTGTGTACGAAACCCACGAAGACCCGCCGTTCTGGTATTGTGAGATTTAAATTTTTTTTTTGTTCCTGATATATCGTGGCACCACCACATCTTGTACCCAATTGCATATCAAACGCTCCAAAAACAATCAATCAACTATGAAAGACAATTGGCTTGTAGAAAATAACAATAAGAGTTTTATTTCAATATTACCTTTTTATCTGCATAGAAACAAAATCAAAACATCAAATAATTGTAAAAAAAAAAAAAAAAAGACCCAAGAAAAACTAGTACTAAAAAAAACCTGATCTAAATTGCATAATGTATCCTCACCAGGTTATCACTGAAAAAAAACAAACATAAAATTTAGTTTAGCGATGCTTAGTGGTGTGACAGTGAGAAAAAAAAAACCCTTTCATCTAAATAGTAGAGGTTCTACCTCCTGATTAGAAGTCGCCACCACCACCGTCACCAAAGTCGCCGCTATCGCCGTAGTAGTTGTTAACTTCAGTGTAGTCGCCGCCGCCGCCATGATCGTCACTAAGCATAGAACCAAGCATCATTCCACCGAGGAGACCACCTCCGGCACCAAGCGCCATTCCAGTACCGGCGCTCATGGGCTTACGACCTTGCTGTGGTGCCTGCTGATAGTACACTTGCGGCTGCGGCGGGTAGCCCCCATAGGGCTGTGGTGGGGGATAGTTGGCACCGTAGGGTTGAGGCGGGTACCCGCTCTGCGGACCACCCCATCCACGGTTATAGGCCTGCGGTGGCGGCGGGTAGCCTCCTCCCTGAGGCATGTACCCACCCTGTTGCGGATATCCACCTTGTGGCATGTATCCACCCTGTTGCGGATAGGCACCCTGGTTTTGAGGAAAATATTGGCCTTGCGGCGGGTAGCTACCCTGGTTGTATTGCCGCTGCTGTTGTTGTTGGGGATATTGTTGAGGCCGAGGAGGAGGAGCAGGTTGGTTTCGCTGCTCCGGACGATTTTCATCAATCTCGGTGTAAGCGGGAGGTGGAAGTGCGGGAGGTTCCCATTGCGACTTGCCGGTATCTGTATTTACGTAGTAGTATCTGTGAAAGGAGTTAGCCATAAAGTTGGAGATAGGTGGACCGGTTGTTCTGATATTAAAAGCACTTACGTATTGTATTTAGAGTCTAGTTTGGCCAGCCAGCCTGGGGGAACAGACGGAGGAGGGGGAGCTACAGGAGCCATAATCTCTTATTTATGAATTAGTTGAGGAGGATGAGTTTTTAATGATAGGACTGAACTAAAAGAAACGAAAAAATGTGAGAAAAAAAAAAAGAATAAGGCTTAGACGGGAAAGAAAAATTAAAAAAAAAATTGCAAATAAAAGCTGAGTTGAAAAACAGAAGGTTAATAATTTAGAATGACATTCAAAGATACCCATAGCAAACTATTTAGATGCCAAGTGATCAAGACAGATGCACAGAAAAAAAAAAAAAAGGATTGATTTCTTTCTAATCTTGTTACATTAGTTGGCTAAACCAAATGATACACAAAATTTAGACGGATTATGATCTAGGCCTAGGAACTCTCGAGAGCTTGCCACCAAGTAACAAGCTTCAAATAACACAGAGCATGGCTTTTTTTTTTTTTCCTCAACAGACTGAAGCCATTCCATATGGAGTAAAAAAAGCAATAAAAATTTAAAATCCTCGACTCATTAGATCCAGTTTGATTATCCAACAAAAATTTCATCTTTTGTCTGGTCAAATAAGTATTCATTTAGTTGTTTTTGAGTGATAACAGTTTATGCAGCGACCACTTTTTCAATTAATTATTCAAGATACATGTGTATTTGTGGGCAATCCCCCGTAGGTCATCGCCCTGGCCGTTGGCGTCTCTGTTTGCCCTGTAAGTGATGGCTTGGCTTAGATGTCAAGTGCTCATGTGATCACGCCTATCACCATGATTTTTTTGTATACGGTATCAAGCAAACTCAAAAAAAAAAGTTTAGTAATCCAGTGATGTCACAGATAAAAATACAGTAAACCCCGTTATAGGTAACCCAAGTTGAAAACAGAGTTTATGGAATATAACGGGGAGTTGTTTTTTTTAAATTGAGTGATTTTACATAATAATGGCCATTAAAATTATATAATAACGCATGTTTAATTATATAATATTTCTTGAATCAAGACAAAACTACGTACCTTACAAGAAAAGAAGGTCCGAATGTCAGTTCGGTGTTGATTCTAATTCTTTATCTCTAACAACTTTCGTTCGTAGTGCATGAAATCATTTAGAAAACGTTGATTTCATTTATTTTAATATTTTTTTAATATTTTGCTTCTCAGAAAAACACTTTAAAAGCTCTCTCGTTAGATTTTTTTTAAATTTACTCAGTTTTTTACTACTCTTTTAACTGAGACCCAGTTGAAGAAAGCTCCAATCTCTTCTGAACACAAAAGCTACTTGCTGACGGTTTGTCATGGCAAGTTGTTTGGTCATTATAATCTGAATTTGCAGCAAAGAGTGGATGCAGTAGACAAAAATTTTCATTTTATAAACCTGTTTTTCTTCTTTTTTTTCTGTTTTTTTCCAGAGAGACAACCAAAACTTGAGGGTTTTTTACACTTTATTTATGATTTTGTATGGGGAATACATAAGTTGTTGCATCTTCTTAACAACAAAATTTTGGGCAATTTTGTATGTTAATTTAAATTTGACATCATTTTTAGTTGCTCATAACAGGGTATTAACTGTAAAGATGTTAATCATAACGGGGTGAGACTGTAACAATACTTGAACCTTTTTCAATCAAGCGAATTGTTTTTTGTCTTGAGGCAATAAGCTTATAAGGTGAGTTACTTTCAGTGTTTGTTCTTATTTTCTGTCCATAAATTAAATTAACGAAGCAGAAAACTTTGTATAGTACTAAGGCATTTTTTAATATGTTGAAAAATGAGATAAATGAAACTCAACTTTGTTTAACTGTTTTTTAAGGCTCTCTGCTCGAGGCGTTAACACAAAACTTTTTTGGTCCATCAAAAAACGTACATTTAAAGTTGTCTTAGGGGACCTAAGCAAAATTGCTCTAAAGAGCAGGGGGAGTTTTTTTATCATTTAATTATCGAGTGAGAATTGTTTTAGTTTCTTTTTAAGTTTTAAGGTTGTTTACTTGAGTAATGGTCTAAGCTTTGGTGCGGACCGCGAGGATATGAATTCATGTAAAATGCTTCTAAGCTATAAACACGGATTCTTTTAACCAATAACAATAATTTTAAAGTTAATGTCTTTTTTTTGGCCGGTTCACAGTCTTAGTGGCTTTAAAAAGTACAAGTAAATAGCTTCATAGTAGTTGTTGATAATCATTTTAATGACTTTCTAGACTTTTTTTATTTAAATTTATAACTTTGATCATTAAATTTTCATTAGTACAAATCTCATGCGAGTTTTGTAACAAATAGTTGATAAAAATTTAGATATTTAAGAAATCTTTTTAGAAACCACAGGTTTTGCATTTTGTTTCTCCAATTTCAATAAGTTTTTCTTGAATTTTAGATAGACCTATCTTAAGATTCGTGCCAAATAATCAATTGTTTCTAAAGATGCATGATATAAGCTACTTCACTTGTGATGTGACAATCATTTGTGTCATTACAAGAGCTTAATAATGCTATATATTGTTTTATAGCTGAAGGTCGAAGCCTAATAATTCATATCGAGAACTCGAATGATTAAATCTCTTTTTGGAGTGGCATAGGCAACTCAAAACTTTTAATATAATTTGATTTTGAAAAATTCATTTGTGACAGAAAATAGAGGCTGTGTGTTGTCAAGTATATTGTTTAAAGGTCAGAGAGAGGTAGGCACATAGACTGACCAAAGTCTTTGGGCTTGATTCTTTACCAGTGCTTTTAATTTCCAACACAAAATACACAAATATCAATATGACGATACCATTTCTTCTTTTGCTGCTAGTGAGACACCTGTCTAACCGACCTTATGAACCAAAAAGAAAAAGAAGAAGGGGAAAACGAACTATTTTTGCAAATCAACGGAGATTCCCGGTTTTCCTGGATCTTTAGGGCCTACGGGGTACAACTAGTTGCACTTCAAATTGACTTAGATCTCAAGAACCATGTCTGGTGGGATATTTTTTATACAGTAAATGTGATTACCATAATATACGAAAAAACACCCACACACGGTCCAAAAAAAAAAAAGGTACAGCTATCACGGTACACTCATATTATTTTTACTATTTAAAAATATTTTATTTTTTAACGTAAAGTTAATCAAGCCCTCTTCTCCACTTTATCTGAGAAATTTTTTAATGGTTTCTTGCACTTAAAAAATGTACCAGGAACCGATCGCCAAGCCAGTCCGGGACCATAAGCTTCTCTCAACGCTTTGAATGAATGTAACGTTGTTTTAATAATTTTTTCCTATTATTCTTTGGGGTTTCATGTGTTTCTGGCTTCATTCATGAAAAAAATATAATGAGTTTTTTGGAATGCTCAAATTTGATTGCAATTTGAAACAAATGTTTCAAAGGGAAATCAAAAAAGAAAATTTTAAAAGAAAAAGACATTATTTTGCAGCTTAATTTTATTGTTTAATTTTGATAGTTTTATCTTTTCTTAGTTAATTGTTAAATAAATGACTTTCAGATTTCAATACAAGAGAACCCTATTGGTTTTTTTTATTTTTAATTTTTTTGTCCCCTTTTATTTCTGATTGTTTCCAGGTTTAAGCTTGCAACGAATGATGAATGTTTTGTCTCAAACTATGGTCACTGTAAATTTTGTTTAGCCAGTCAAAACAAATAAACAAAAAATGAAAAAAAGGGGCAAGGTTGAGCTTTTGTCGAACGTTCGAAGATCTTTCACGTTTTGTCTTCCAGCAACCAACCAACTGGTAAGCTAGCCAAGCTTTAGTGAAAAGGAATTAGAAACAGGAACAATAGAATTTTTATCTTTTTAAAATTTCAAAAGTAAGTTTTTTACTTACAATTAATTTGTACTTTAAAAAACTGGCATTCCTACCAAGTACAACAAACCTTTTTTTTTTGGGCTCGGTCCATGAATTGTTTCATATTCAACATTTAGATCAGTACTAGACATTTGAACGGTCATTTTAAGCGAGTTTGAACCATTTACTAGGTACTATTCAATTATTAGATATTATAGAGTCAAAAATTAAAAAAAAGATCATCATTAAATGAGCATAGAAATTGTGGCAATAGACAAGGCTAGTAGCGAGCCAGAACCTATGTTGCTGCGGAACGAGGAAATAGCACCGTTTTTAGCACTGGTGGTAGAAGCACTAGTGACGTTCTCTGAAGTACCGTTGATGTAAACAAACGTCACATTGTCATGAGTAGAAGTTCTAGAGATATTCGAGGGCAGGTTTTCAAAATATTCCTGGGTTTCGACTTTTTCACAAGAGCACGGGTTGTACTGCATGCAATAACAAGTCACATCGTAGTTTGTGCCGTTGAGGGTCGTGTTGTATTTGTAAGAATAGACACCGTTAACACCCCAGTTGCCAGGGTAGTGACTATGCGCGGAGCTGGCCAAAATTAGCAGAGCGCCGAGGCCGAGACCGGTAGCAAGACCGGCAGGGAAGAGAGAGGGGGAACCACCGTAACGTCCAGATCTGAGAGAGCTAACGGAGCCAGCAGCTGAGCTTGAAGTCGAACTTCCGCGACCGCCGCTGCTGCTGCCGCTGCTACTACCGCCTTTGCTACCACTACTGCTACCGCCTTTGCTGGCGCCGCTGCTGCTGCTGCTACTGCCTCTGCCACCAGAACTACCGCCTCTTCTTTTAACGAGTTCGATCAGCGAGCTGTGTTTAGAAAAGTCGACAATCTCGTGATGAATGGCTTGAAACTTGGCCTTGAGTTCGGGAATTTCGAGAGGTAAGGCTTCTGCGGGCTGAGCGCTGAAAACCAGATACAGGATGCTGGCGAGCAGTACAAAAAAAAGTGTGTTGATGTTGTATTTCATGGTGTTTTATATCAGGTACCGAAGGATCGATAATATTTTGACGATGGAAGAAAAAAAAAAAAAAAATGAAGGAATGCATTTCCATTTTATAATTGAAAAAAAATAAAAAAAGGATGACATCAAGTCACAGCATTAACTCAGACTCTGTACAAATTTGGAAAGCATGTTTAAAGTTAAAACAAAAAAAATTTAAAAAGTTAAAACAAAAAAAATTTAAAAAATTAAAACAAAAAAAAAATTACGGATTGTTTTCCCCCCACTGGTATAGTGAACGGGATCATGCAAGGTTGAACACGGGTGTTGAGACAACCGGCTCAGCCTCAGTAAGAAAACGAGATTTTTTTCGCATGAATCACTGACGCTCTCAAAAAATTGCTTGAGTCGTGAAATTTTTTTTTAATATATTGTGAGATAAAGATTGCTTCATGGCCTATAATCTCTAGCAGCACTTAACATCACGGCTGACTTGGCTATTTTGTCATAATACCGTTTAGCATGGCGCCCAAATTTGAAGACCGGAGATATTATCAACCGAAAGAAACAAAACACAAACCAATGAGGTTGTTTTACTACATCTTCTTTTCAGTTTTTAGGGCATTCACTCAGTTGTTAGGATTTTTAGTTATGTGTAGAATCAAAATCTCAAAATCTTTGTTTGACTTTGCTTGTTTTGTGCTGTATAGTTGTTTGGTTTGTACTCGTAAATGAAAAAAACTAATGATTAACCATGCACAGTAGTCGAAAAAAAAAATTAAAAACAATCACTGATGGGGGTAGGAAACCGCTAAAACATCCCAAAAAAAATTTGAATTGAAATAATAAAAAGGGGATTGGTTCATTCTATACAATCTCAGAAATATACACCGTTATAACCAATTAATTTTATGTGACCCTCTTAATTTTTACTCACTTTCATTATAAAGGCTTTCTAGATCTGTTCAATACCTGCAGTATTTAGTTTACAGGGCCTGAAATAAGCAATTAAGGAGCTCCAAGACCAAGCCAAGCTTTTTTTTTTTTTTTGGATTCGTTTTTCATTTTGACCGTTTTTTGTAATTTTTAATTGTTTTACTTTTATTCATGTCTTTAATATCTTCTTAAGTAAAGTACTGCTCATCATGTTTCAATATAACCTATTTATTTTTTAATTTGACTACTTTCACGAGTTCTCTTTTTCTTCTTTCTTTCTTTGTTAACTTAGTCAGAGATACAGCATGGACTGTTGTTATTATCACGGCATTGTGATCATCTCGTGGCTGAGCAACAGGCCTAAGCTGTAATTAGGTAACGAGGCAACATGTTGGGAAAATTAAATAACTCGGGTTTCGGACTAACTGGAACTGCGGACCAAAAACTAATGCTAATCACTCAAAAACAATTAAAAAAGTGAAGTCCAACAAATTTAAAACTTTTTTTTTTTTTTTTTTTTTTTTTTTTTTTTTTTTTTTTTTTTAATAAGGTAATGGTTTAATCTATCCTTAAAGTAAGATCTGCCTGAAAAATTGAGTTTGTATTTTAAAACTACAAAGCTCAATGTGGTGTTCATGTATGGCTGAAAGAGGATCTGAAACATTGAAATTTTAACAGAAATTTTTATAAAATGGTCTTACAAAATTTAACAAAAAAGTATAAACACAAATCTACATTATTCTTTTTTTTAAAAAAAATTTTTCATACCCATCGTTAATGAAAGCTGCGCAAAATAACAATCTCTATCTAGATTTTCAACGACTGTTTAATATGCGCTAGTACTCATCGACACTGACATTTGTCGAAGACTAACTTTTCGATCAGTTTTTTTGATTCTCATTTCTAATTTTTCCGCTAACTTTAACAAGAACACAATTTTATTTAACTTAGATGTAAGTCAAGTCCCAAACCATCTTTGTTGGCTTCAGCCTTACTCCGTCTTGTAGCCCCTAATAGAGTATCTAATGCTCTTCTGTAAAATGAGCCTTTTGTGAGAAGAACTCGGGGTTTGCGGTCCACTCTGTTATGCAATGTGTCGGATCTAAAATCATAGGCACAAAAACTAATTTGGGAAGAACTCCCTCTTTTCAATCATTCAACTAGGTGGTGTTTTTGGCTCAGGGCTTGTTACTGTTTATCCCATTTGATACTGATGGTGTGTATTCCTCAAGCTTTAGCCAACCACTACATTTAGTAGCTCATTGAACCTGCCGCTGTTACTGCCCCTGTCCTTCTGTAATCTTCGAAACTGCCCCTTGCCGGGACTTTCAGTGGTCCCCGTTCTCTGTTTCTTCCACCTCCGGAGTGAGACGGGATTATATCTAAATTTGAACTTTAGAACATTATCTAATTTTTCTTCAACTACGTTCAGATCCTGGTTTAATTCTCTAGACTAAAAGTCCAGGCAAATCCTCCTAAAAAGAATCTGAAATTTTGGGTTCATCGTTTTACACCATTTATCGTGTTCGTTGTAAAACTTCTTTTACTCCGTATTAATAATTTTGCCAAATTCAAATCTCCAATTGCGCTTTATTGCTAGTCTTTTGGTTTGATATTACTCACACAGGTCATGTACATGCTTCTCTACTGGCAATTTCTCTTTTAAGATCAGTAAGATCCAAAATAATGTTTTTTTGGCGAAGAATTCTATTTAAGTTGGCTGAGCCAAACTGTAAAAAATACCTTGAAGCACGTGAAGTGTCACGCTTATCGATTGCCACAATTGCTGAAATTGGAACTTTTAGCCCAAGCTGCCAAAAACTCGATTTTTTTTTCTCATCTGGTTTTTGACGTTTTTTTTTACTAAATCCATATTGCGCAAAGCGTATCTACATTTAATTTTACCAAACTAACGACTCTGCTGTGTATTTTTTTTTGGTATGATTGGAATTAAAGTTTGAGACACAAACCGTTGGCTTGAAGTCCTGGTCTCGTTTAATTTATTTTTTTGATCACGGGTAACACAGCCCCAACACTGTATTTTTTTATCTCATTTTTTTTCAAGATATATATATGTGTATATACAACTTTTTAATAAAGAGTGAACAATTAACAGATAGAAACAATTTTTAACAATTGAAAAAAAAAAGAAAAAAAAACTTCAGCAACTTTACAATTTTGAAAACTTTGAAGTGTTTTTTTTTTTTGAATGGTAAAGAGAAATCACAAAGATTTAGCATTGAAATGGATGAAAGAATCAAGTTTCTAACTTATCTTCAAATTTTTTTGACAATTTTATTGAATAATAGTTTTGTAACAAGTTAACTTATATTTAACGAATTAAGCATCTTTGGCATTCATAATTAAAATACAAGTCTACTAAATGTACTATTTGAACTCACCATAGATTCTGTCTGGCGAGTTAGACTGTAAATAGTCGACACGGGAGAATACTTCTTGAGCAAAAGTAGCAGCCACCAATCAGTGCAGGTGAAGCTGTATAAAACTTGACATGGGGTGGTACGAGAGAGACTTTGAGCAACTCAGGCTTCGCTCTGGTACGAGGCAATAATGCTGTGAATAAGGAGGAGGCAGGTGACCATGTTATCCACATTGATAAGTTGTATTGTAATATCTATCTTTATTCTCGCTTACTTAGCTTTATACACTGGTTCATATGGATTATATACAGTCACCTACCTCCTCCCTATTCCCAGCGTCCTTGCTTCGTA
>JAKVQX010000564.1:0-14409 GCA_030463015.1 Geotrichum citri-aurantii
GAAGGGGAGGTTAGAAAAAAAAAAAAGAGTGAAAAAAAATTTTCACTGCCAAATGATTTTTTTAACGTTTCTTGGATTGTATTATATTGCAAGGTTATAAAACTACAATTAATACGTTGTCACGTGATGAGAGAAAATTTAAAATGAAAAAAAAAATAAAAAAAATTCTGCTGGTTCTGGAGGGGCGGAGGGGGACAAAGTCAGTCTAGCGCACCAAAAAAATTACAAATTATAACGGTAGTAAGTGTAAAAACTTATTCAAATTTTGCCTTGTGGTTCACTTAAATCCAAGTTTATTGATCATTTTTAACACGGGTATTAAAAAAAAAAATTATAAAGAGAGAGTCCTAAAGTGGTTGGGAGGTCCAGCAACCGGTCCATGAAACCAGCCAGACTCAACTTCCATCCCACAAAAGTGAAAATCAAAAAAAATTATTTAAAAAAAATTAAAGGACAACCTTTATTACTATCGTTACAGTACCCCTTCTGAATTTTTTTAATTATTTATTTTTTACTTCACTTTAATTTACTCTTTTTTGTATTGAATATTAGGTGTTGTAATTATTATTTAGTTTTTTTTTTCTTCTTTTTATTCATGTTTGAAATGAAACGTTTATTTCAGCCAAATTTTATTTTTTCAAACCATGGACAGTGTCAGGTGACTTTAATGTTTGGGCAAGGGCGTGTCCCAAAAAAGCAGTGATATTAGGGCTTAACCCTAAGAAGTTCGACAAAAAATTCTTTTGTTCAAATTTAAGATAATAAAACTCTAAATGTAAATTAAAACTTATGTTTCAACTCCTAAAGCTTTAATAATATTTCTTATTTTTTTATCTCAAAAAAAATTACACCATAAGCTTTAAAATAAATTCAAAAAAATCTGTGTAAATCGTATTTAAAAACCAAAACACAAAAATACAAAAAAAAAAAACAAAAACAACCCAGAACAACAAGTATTCTGAATAAAAATCATTTAGATTAGAAATCTTTAATAATTTTGTAATAAGTTGGTTGTCCTTAAAATTACTTTTAATTTTTTATAAATAACAATAATAACCCAATTAGCGGGGATGCGCTATTCACTATCTATGCCATCTCACTTCAATGGGGCCCGATTGAAATCTAATCGGTACATTAAACAACTGTTTTTAAGCTTGTAATTAAGCCTCCACCTTCCTCCCAACCAAATCACGTTTATGAAAAACTGTTATATTTAACACAATCACTAAACACAATTTTTTTCCGCTGATAAGAAAACGGCAAACACAAAAAAGAAAAGGAAATGAAAAAAACCAATTTTAAGCTAATTAATAGAAAAAAATGTAAAGATTTTACTGATTCCCTTTATCTGGGATCGTTCTACCGGGTTTCATGTAATGTGAAGCAATTCATGGGAAACCCGGCGCCATATCGAATGTAGACACCACTTCTGTGCGTTTAGAACGCTGTTTTAAGAATTTTTTTAGAGACAAATGTAATTTTTTTGAAAAAAAAAAGTATTCTTTGCATATCGTTTATGAAGAAAAAACTTTTTTGAATGTGTAAATTTTTTTGTTATATAAGGACAAATAACTGAGTTTTAAATTTTGTATTTTATTTGTATGCATATTGGTTTAGATCTAGTTTGCGTTACCCACGGTCTTTACCCAAGAGTTTCCAGAAAACTCTCAAAAGCGTCAATAACAACCTGAATGCCCTTGAGCACGCCTTCATCAGGGCCAATTCCCTTTTCAAAGCGGACGTGAGCAAAGTCAATGAGATCAAGTTTGAACAATTGGTCTTGAATGTCTTGTGAAGTTATCTTATCGTCGTCCTCTTCTTCTTCTTCTTCGTCGTCTTCTTCATAATTTTCTTTGTTTTCTTCGGCTTGGAGTTTTTCGAGCTCATCAAGCTTTTTAGTGAAAGCGGCACGATCGCCCTCGTAGACGAAAAAAAGACTGGCTGAGCGCATACGGAACTCATGCGCAGAGAGCGTTTCATAAATAAACTTTAGCCGACTCACAAAATATTCCAACACAAGACGGCCGTCTTCGTCTTCGTTACCACTACTATTTTTGTTTATACTACTACTACCATCACTACCTAAAAAGTTGGGAAAAAACTTGGCGAGGCCATCAGCCACGAAATTATCTTTAGTGAGTTCGCGGCCAAAAAGCTTGTCGTAGGGAATTCGCTCGCCATTGCTGGAGACGGCAGAAGAATTGGAGTGTGAGTAGTGGAACACATTCATACCTGCTATGCGTAAGGAAAGTGAGCCAGAAGTGGTTGTAGCCGAGACCTGGTCAAGACGGTCGCGTTTTTCGGGGGTGGCTTCGAGCTCGTCCCATAGCTGTGAGCCTAGTTTGATGTCAAGAATGCACGGCTCAGAGTAACCATGCAACGACGACTTGAGTACCAGCATTTGTGGGTCTTCCGTAGCTGCCGCCTCATTAGTAGAACCAGCCTTGGCCGCAGCAGCAGCAGGATCATCTTGTTGCTCTTTTGCGGTTAAAGTACCGTAAAATGTAGGTACAATCATGAGAAAGTCCGGGTAGTGTTGTGAAATGGTCTGGTAGAACTCAATTTCGCGCTTTTTGGCGGGCTTATAAAACAATTCCCCAGATTCGCTCTGTAGCGCGCCTTTATGGCCAGCAGCCTGCAGTGCTGCTTTCAAAGGAATAGATGTGGGTGTCATTTTTGAATGTTTTTCTAATTTTAAATACTGATAGCAATTAAGTTTGGTGGTTTAGAAAAAAAATGTTGTGAGTAGTGATGGCTGAAAAAAAAAGGCCATTGATCTCGTCAGAAGTAAAAAGTAAAAAGAAAATGTAGATGTTTTTAACTTTTTAATCTAATTTTATTTTTATTTTATTTAAGCAAGATTTTGAAGTTTATGATTTGATAAAATAAAAGTAAGAATATTTGATAAATCAGATATTAAACAATAGTTTTTCTAAAAGAGCTGCCATTACTCTAAATCTTTCTAATTTTTTTTTCTCTGTTAAAAATTAATGATCTTCACAAAGTTCAAATTTTTTTTTAATTCTTCTTGATTTAGAAAATGTGTCCGTGTATTTATAACAATTAACTGATTTCAATATTTTACAATATATCTATTACCATTACTATTGTGTAGTGTGATTGAAAAAAAATTCACCAGGAACCCAACCACAGCCCCCCCAAAAAAACCAAAAAAACGCGGGACCAGTAACGCGAAAACCTCCCCAAAAATTAAAATGAAGAAAAAAAGGCACCTCCTGATTGTTTAGAAACAATGTGTAATAAATCTTGAAATCTTTTGGTCACCTTTTTTTTTTTTTTTTTTTTTTTCTCTCTCTCTTCTATTTTACTCACTCATTTTATTAATTTTTTTTCTTTTGAACCAACTGATTTCAACATTTTATCTGAATCATTTCCCCACGGAATAACTGCATAGAGGCGATAACATCAGCAATAAGAGCACACTTTTTTTTTTTTTTGCATTGGTATTGATATATCTATTCTTTCAAATTGGTATTGATATATTTATTCTTTTAAATTGGTATAGCCTACAACAACAACAAACTATCATTTTACAACACTCAATACTTTTTACTATAATTACAAAAAAACCCCAGATGGTAAAAGTGTAAGCACCATACTGTAAAAACGGGCCGTTAAATTTTTTTTAATTTTTTAACAAAACAACCACAACTACAACAACCCGTTCATTCTTGACTGTTTTTTTTATCTCCAACCGTTGTCATCATAATAAAGAATAACGCATCATAAAACAAACAGATAAATAAATTATACAATCAACAACAGCAACAGTCTACTCCAAAAAAAAAAATGGCACCCACAATAATAGATAGAACCATACACAGGTTCAGCAAACCGTTACTCATCACGTTCACATCCGTTGTGGTAATCTCAGCGGCCATCACCATCTTCTCGCCAGGCCTGATCCTGGGCAATTACAGCTTTTGCGGCCGAGGCCGACACTGCCGGCGCCCACGCGCCAAATCGATACAGTACCCTGAGTTTGAGGGCGAGCCACGGGACTGGACCAACGAACAGCTGTTGCAATGGCTGGAAGCGGTATGTACAGATTGGATTTTTTTTTTCCATGTTTTTGTGTAAAATTCTTTACAGACACGCGGGAGGGTTAAAACTAAACTAAACTGTGTGAACATGGGTGGGGTGTGTTTTACAATAAACATCAAAACCTAGGTTTTTTACTAGAGCTGGCGATGAGTTTAGATCAGCTTTGCCTGACACCTTTATAACGACTGTTATGAGATCATTGATTTACTAATGTTTTTTTTTATTTTTATTTTTTTGGCATTGATCTAGGGATATGTTTATCCGCCAACCGAGATCTCTAGAGAAAAACTGATTGAACTGGTCGAGAGCTTGTCGCCCCAGCCGCCTGTTCATTATCACCACCACCACCAACAGCGACAACAACAATAATAGCAACAACAGCAACAGCAGTAACTACAGCAAAAACAACTGCAACAACAGCGACAACAGCGACAACAGCAATAATAGCAACAACAGCAATAATAGCAACAACAGCAACTGTAGCAACAACAGCAACTGTAGTAACAACAGCAACATCAATAACGACAGCAACAACTTCAACAACAGCAGCAACAGCAACAACAGAAACATCAATAACAACAGCATTGACCATAATGTCAACAACAACAGCAATAGCGACTACCACTGGGATACCGCTCTTAACCTTTTTTTTTTTTTTTTTTTTTTTTTGAAATGACCAATCCATGATGACGATTCTAATCCTGTATATACTACCAACACAATTAAAAATGATTATAATATTAATGAATTCGCCAATTGCATAATAGCTCATCGGGTTTCTTGGTTTTTACGGCTCATAGCAAACCACAATTACCAAAAAAAAATTAGTACTTTACTAACAATTAATTCTTTTCTTTTCGTAATCTCTTAGAAGGAACAAAAAAAAAAAAAACACTAAAATAAATGGGTTTGTATTTATATGGCTAACAACTAATTAATTTATACTATTTCCAAAAAAAAATAAAAAAAACAAAAAAATGCCTTTAACAAAAGACAAAAAAAAAAAAAAAAGATGCACCTTTAATGAAGAAGAAATGAAAGGATCAAAAAGAGAGATTTAGTTCATGATGGAACACAAGGACACAGTTCAGGAAAAAAAGTCCTAAAAGAAAAACCAAAAAAAAAATAGCAACAATCTGAGACTTCTGTCTGTTGTCGTCTTAGAATATACTGTCCGTTGTCGCCTTTAATGAAAAGACAGCTTCTGAAATTATAAAAAATGATGATGCTGGAACAAAAAAAATCAATCACAATGCAGAGCAGCTATAGGCTTTGGCACCCTCAAGCAGAGATACCGTTGCCTTGTAGTGGTAGTAGATACCGGCAAACACGCTAATGTGCCATAGATTGTGAGACATGCCAAAGTAGTCGAAAAGGCCGCCAGGGCACCAGCGCTCGGGAATCAAAAGCGCGTAGACGACGACGCCAATGCCATAAGAAACCAGCGATTTGAGCACAGGCAGGTAAAAGAGAAACGTCGGAACAAAGCCGTGCAGCGCCGCGGCGTGGAAAAACCCGGTGATGCCAGCGACAGCAAAGGTCACAAAGAAGGTTACGCGCCGGGTTTTGCCGTCGGGGCGGTCAAAGCTCGGGTGCCAGGTGAAGATAGCGCCGGCCAGGCCGCACAGCGCCGTGACAACCATGTATGCCGTCTGCGCGCGGGGCGAGCAGTAGAACGCAGTGTACTCGGTGGTGAGGATGGAACACGCAATGAGCACGGTGATACCAGTGTAGTCGACGCAAGCAAACCGTTTCATGTGCTCTTCGTGGCAAATGCCGTTGAACGTGTGCCACACGGCCGAGCAGGCCAGACACTTCATGGCGGCGATGAGAAAGACAACCATGGTGAACTTGTCCATGTTGGACGACTCCTGCCACGAAAGCGTGGTGGGCCAATGAAAAAGCGCAATCGTGAGCATGGCGACAAACCCAAGAACATGCGTCCAAATGTTACACGTCTCATTGTGGATCTTGACCATGCTGACGACGCAGTCAAAATAATTGTGACAGAAGCGGTAACCGCGCTTAATATACGGGTTGCAACGCCATGGCAAGGGCACCTCTTCGTAGGTGAGCAGCCGGGTTGCGGCGGCCGAAAGCGCGGACTGAATCGACTTGTTGAGGTGGTTGGCAGCAAGAATTGAGTTCTCGAGGCAAAATTGTTCGATATCGACAAGATTTTTTTCAAGATGGTGCAGGTTAGACTCGAGTGTGGTGAGAGAGGGGAGTTCCTGGTACTTGCTGGCAACGAGGGTGACGAGGGAGTCAGCTGCCTTTTTGCTCTCTCCAATCATACTATCGCGGACCTCGACGAGTGTGTGATATGCGTTATAGATGCGCTCGTCGACCTGGTCAATGGCACCGGAGAAGCCATAGTCGTGCTCAAGCTTGTGGAGGCGAGCTTCAAGATCTTTGAGAAAATGTCTAAGTGTCTCGTCTTCCTGGTTGATGGTGGCGGCGTCGGCGGAAGTGTCAGTGTTGCTGTCAGAAGACTTTTCCAAAGAAGGTTTTCTGTGCACCAGCGTTGTGGTTGAGGTGCTAGAAGAAGAGGATGAAACGGAAGCCATTGTCCAAAAGGTTATTATTTAAAATTATGCTGGTGACGTTAAAGGAGCCGAAGAAAGAAAGAGAGAAAGAAAAATTATGAAGAAAAACAAAAAAATTAAAAAATTTAAAAAAAATAATAATAAATTTGAAATTAATTTAAAATTAACCAAAAAAAAAAAAATTGATAATGAAAATAAGCAAATGAAATAATTTGAAAAAAAAAAGATATAGAAGGAGGGTCTAGAAAGATAGAAAGATAAAATAAAAACATAAATGAAAAATCAAAAAAAAAAAAAAAGCAACAAATAAAAAAAACGAGGGAATAGAATCTGAAGATATTTAACTCTCGATAATCTAAAATGTAAGTTTCCCAAAAAAAAACTAAAAAAAAAAAAAATTATTTAAATAGAAGTTTTTTTTTTTTTTTGGTACTTGCATGTTGAGCCGAACCAGAAACCTGCTCCGAAACCAAAATTTACATGATTACATACTGTATATACACATTAATGAAGGTGCAAGTAAACGGAGATTGATCTCAAGCCAGTTTAGACATGATTTTTAGAAGAGAAAAGGCCAAAAAAAAAAAAAATTTTTTTAACAAGTCCTTTTTTTTTTTTACTAATAATTACGGATATAAATTTAAAGTAGATTGAATCAAGTTCCTAATAAAATTTATTTAAAATAATAACATTTTTTAAAATTACAAGATGTTCAAGACTAAGAATATGCCAGGTAGTTGGAAAAAAGAGAGGATGGCCAATGGCCGGGTCTCAAGTATAATTAAAAAAAAAAATCACTCGTTTAAAAGAATCTCATTATCCTGGCTAAAAAAACAACAACAACAACAACTTAAAAAAAAAAAACACTTTGCTAGAGTCCTTTGATATTGTGAGATTATAATGTCTATTTAATTTTAATTTAAATATTTTTATTGTCATCAAGGCCGCCTAGTGTTGATGATCATTGTGTCTGCTTACGATCGTTAACCTTCCTACAACTAGGCACCGTTTTTTTTTTTTTTTTTTTTGTGATTTCATATTTATTAAATTAATCTTAGTTTTAGCAATCATTAACTATTTAAAGTCGTTACTGGCCAAGTCTTGATAATTATTTATGGTAGAGATATAACATCTCATTAGCCTACCACCTATAACTATTTATTCATGAGTTTTTTTTTTGAGCCTTCTTGTGTATTTTTTTTTTTTTTTTTTTTTGGGTCAAAATGGCGGTTGGGTCTTATTTCCGGAACGGGTTTGTAAAAGTTAGCCATAACGCGGACTAATGAAAAATAATTTTTATATTAAAAAACCTCCCTTTTTTTTTAAAATATCTCAACAGCAGCACAAAACCAACATTAATTTACAATCATAATATCTCAGAATCCAAACAAAAAATTATTTAATTTTTTAATTGTGTTAATTTGAAATTTTTTTTTTTGGGAACCATGATGATGTCACTGTCAATTAATACCTAAAAAGTTCTTTGAATTGTTTAACCTTCAAATAAATTTTTTTTTTCATGCACTGTCTCGAGGCAGTTGACTTTCCACTGTCTTGTCTCTTCATACAGAAAAAAAAATCACATTTAAAATTTTGAGAAGAAGAGAACAAAAAACGAACTAGAAAGCCATAAGACTTCGCACATGAAACTATTAGCATTACTGTAGTGTATATAACATTTAGTTAAATTTTTTCAATTTTTTTAAATATTTATCATTGTAAATTTTTTCCATATTATAACAACCATTTACAGGTTCTATAGAGCAAACAGAAACACCTACAAAGAACAAAAAAAAAAAAAAGGGTTGGGAGTGAAATTACTCCAAGAATACAATACTCTACTGCCCAACAGGAAATTGTGTACCACCAAGTACCACCGATCCATTTATAAAAAAAATTTAACGAAAAACAGCAACTTATCAACTTAGTCTATCAACCCCTCCACCCATAGCTGGTAGAGAAATAGAAAAATCAGTTAGTTGTCAACATTTCAAATTTATTTTGTTTAAAGTCTACATGATTTGGTTTTATCTATTTCAGTCTTTAGGCGTTTGTCTCTAAGTGACTTAAGATAGCAATGTTGTCAGTGCATGTTTACTGTTTTAGGTGCTAAGACTTAAAAATAATAGCTCATGTCCTAAGGCGTAAAACCGATGTGTTTAATCATAAATGTATTAGTTTGTCATGTTTTTTTACAACTTTTAATTAACAGATGTATGTAAATTATAATTAAACTGATTATAATAAAAAAAATAGTATGTTGTGCTGTTAGAATAACTATTTTTAATTAATTTCATTATTTTGCCACTTTTGAAAATAGTCTACGAGAGTAAGCACAAAACCTTCAAAAAAAGAAACAGCCCGCGTAGCGCAATGGTTAACGCGTCAGACTTCTACTTGAAGTTTCTTTAGTGAATCTGAAGATTGTGGGTTCGACTCCCACCGTGGGTGCATTTACTTTTTGAAGCTACATTTTTTGTGTAATTAAACGTTGGCTTACAAATATTCAACCTTTGTGAATGATAATGAATTTTAAAAAATGTAGATTTTTTTCCCCCATGTATTATTACGTCTAAAAGATCAAGTGATCTTCTTTTTTTTTTTTTATTATTATTATTATTATTATTATTTTTCCTGAGTTGCTTCAGCAACTCTGGGAGTCCAGATACCGTAGATGCAACTATTCGTACTTGCAGAAAACTCAATTGAAGAAATTCAATTTTTTTGAATGAAAAAGTTGTCAATCTGACTTGAAGTTATAATAAGCCTTCTGCATTTACCACAACCATAGTTTCATCAAATTCTAGGCCAGTCAATTACCACACATAAACTAGTTACTAGAAACTGGGCAGAAATCAACACTTTGCAAATATGTGTTACACGCTAAATATCTTGTTCATTTAATAGTTTTTTTTATTGAGTTGGAAAAAGTTGTTGTTGTAAAGTTTCAATGTTTTGCCATGTTTATTTTTTTTAACTCACACAGGAATTGAAACCTGGTCAAGCATTTTGTCGCAAAGAGCAGCCATAGAACTCGAAATTAATAGTTACAGTACTACCGTATATACACGTATACACTGATTATTTTTTGACAGAGTTGTCAAGGGCTTGAAGAAGAAAAAAAAAAAAAAAAACACCGGCACGCCATTGGAAATGCTTTTATAACTAACAATTCAGTGATTCAGTTCATTGTGAAAACAAAAAAAAGAAAAATCTTTAATTATTCTCTACTTAAGAATAATACCTGTCTCTTATCAAACTTGTTTAAAATCACACAAACACTGTACAAAATTATAAATTGTAATCAGTTTACTGTCCTTACAGCTAATTTTACATCAAACAAAGAAGATTTTAAACACACAAAAATCCTATTAGTGGGGGGCTGCAACACTCACTTTTTTTTTTTTTTTTCAATTTACTTCACAATGGCACGGAAAATTTTCATAAATCTACAGCCCGTGTGTCAATGGGGGAAACCCACCAGGATCGTCCAAGATTGATAAATTCTGTACACAAAAATTTAAATATGTGCAAATGAAGAATAAACAAGTTGAATTAGACCTTTGAACAGATAAACTGGATCCTTTTTTTTTTTTTCCCAAAAATAAACATAAAAAACCAAAAAAATTCAAATTGGATACTCTAAAGTAAATACTTCTTGGTAGTTTAGATGACAAACGACAAACGCCATACAGGTTATTACAAGACAAGAAAATGAGTCCAACACAGGTTTACGAAAACAACAACAACAACAATAATAATAATAAAAATAAAACAACAATTATAAAAAGTTCAAGTTTAAGACTTGACTGCATGCAACTTCCAACTATAGAGATTGAATCATGTTTTTCACTTGCACAACAAATACACAGTATTTTCAAGATTTAAGACTCAAACAACGACAAAAAATTACCTCCTTCTTTACTATAGGCAAAAAAAAAGTCTACAAACAAAACTAACAGATTCTCATGTTTTTTTCAACAACATAACCACATTAAAAAATAAATAAGAGTATATCATAAAAAAAAACCCAGTAGTAAAGAAAAATGAAAAAAAAGTCATCACAAGCAGTTAAGCTAATCAGCCCGCTACCCTAGGAAAATCGGCGTTAACCTCAATCCAGTTGCTGACTAGCACAGACACATAACGGAACCGCGCGTCACTATACTTTTTGAAAATTGAGCGATGGTGGCTTCGTGGGTCGTGGCAGCATTCAGATATAAGCTTGACAACAGGCTTCAGCTGTGTTTCCGTATAGCCAGAAAAGTACGTGTGCGCTTTTGACCACGACCCTCGCTCAAGTACACGGCGCGCCAGGTAGTGCGCAGCGGCCGCCAGCCATGACGCCGGTGCGCTTACAAGTCGCGGCTCCATAACAGTCAACTCCAAAAGATACTTGGCTAGCGTCCTCACATCGCTGTCATAGTCGTCTGCCTTGCTAGATCGCCTTAAAAAGGACATTGGTCCTGGCCAGCCCATGTTGAACTCAAACAAATTGATCATGTAACGCTCAGTATTTAGAATTTCATCTATTGTGAATTCATTGTCTGCTATATAGACAATTTCCTTCACTGACGGACAGACAATTTCTTCGTACTTGGAAGCGACAAGCATAGCCACAAGACCAATGAGCTGTAGATTTTGCTCACTGACAGGTTTGAGCGAGAGAAAGCGGTCAATATAGTTAACTGTAAGAAAAAGTGTCTCTGGGAGCATGTTAAAGTGGTCGTGGATGCGAACCATCCAGTCAATTAGCATTGCCCGCATACGCCAGGTAAGATTAGGCTGGCGCGCCATGTATCCAGCATCGGGGACGTACCGCAGCTCGAGAATACGCATGTACTCAAAAATATCCGTATTGTACTCGGCAGCCATAGAGATATCGTAAGTGTCTTCATCTTCTTCGTCAAACACGCCAGGCATATTTTGAAATTCAATATCAAGCTCAGCCATTATCTGAAGATCTAAAGAAGACCAAACTGGCGCAATTGCATCCGGATTGGTATCACACTGGCGGTTAATGGTGACTTTATACTGTGTGTGTGTGTACAAACCAATATAACTAGAGGTTTTGATGTTTTCGTTGCGTGATTCGTTAATAAAAATGATATCGGAGCTACTATCTTCATTATCATGGTCAGGCACAGACTCTACTTCGGTGTCGTCATTGCTGCAGCTAGAGCAGATCCCACTATCGTCAGGAACCAGCATCGATGTTACATATCTTGAAGTTTGCAAAGATTGGAGCGGCAGTGGACGTGGCGATGCTCGCGAGGGGAGCTGTGCAAGCACCTCTACGCTAGCGCTTTTAAGA
Organism: Geotrichum citri-aurantii; assembly: GCA_030463015.1. Classification (NCBI taxonomy): domain Eukaryota; kingdom Fungi; phylum Ascomycota; class Dipodascomycetes; order Dipodascales; family Dipodascaceae; genus Geotrichum; species Geotrichum citri-aurantii. The sequence continues at coordinate 11,926 of JAKVQX010000564.1, forward strand.
TTGTTTTTGTTATTACCATGATTGGAATTAGAGTGTGTGTTGCTTTTTTTTCTCACGGCATGAAATCTTTGCTTAGCGTTGTTGTGATTGCTACCGCCGCTAGAGTTTCTTGAGTGTTTCAAGCCGTTGGTACCGTTTGATTTGCGGGTGGCTGCTGATGTGTTTGTGACAGTACTTAGAACCCGCCGTTTTGAGCCGGGACGAGTTGCGATGGTAGCAGTAATGGCCATAATTTTGTTAGTGTCTTTGGTTTTAATGCCACATGACTTTTGGGGATCGCCAGGACGGGCTGTCAGTCCGTTGTCGTTTTCTTTACTCTGCCCAATGCAAGCTGTGAATTGAACTCCTACCTAGAAATATACGAGGGGGGAAACAATGGTTAGAAATTAATGGTAATGCAAAGTTGGTATTGTCAAGATAAATCCCAAAGCTTAGGAGTGTTTGTGCTAGCGGGTAATGTCCTAGCACTAGCAAATGATTTTCTTTGCAATTAATATATGGCCACTTACTTGGCGCTCCATTTGTCAATATGTGTTGAAGTGATGAAAGATTAAGAACTAAAAATTTCTGACAAGCAGGATAGATGCTAATTTTTATGGGCGGACCACGAAACAATTGTGTAAAGGGGCATATGTAGTGGTTGGTCTGGCAAGCTTTAAAGAAGGCTCTCTCACAAAACAACAGAGGTTGATAATTCTTTTCAATATAAAAAAACGGAGAAGTAAATATAATGAATAGAAATATCAAAAAAGAAGAAATATAAAATGAATACAGAGAGAAGTAAACAGTAAAAAATATAAACAACAATACAAATACAAACACAAGCAAAAAATAGTATAATAACAAAATACAGTTTCTAGGTTTGTATCGAGACAACAACTGTCAATAGATGGTGTGACCTGCTGAACTCTGCCTGATAACCAGCAACACTTAAATTAAAAAAAACCGGAAAAAAAACACAGGTATATTTAACTGTTAACAGTAGTCTCCCTAAGCTCATTTCCCATTTCTAGTGAATTGCCATCGCCATTACCTTTAACGTCATGTCCTCGATCATGACTTTGAATGTTTCTTTTCTTTTTTTTTTTTTTTTCTACTAAGAAAAAAAAAAGGGTTTTAAGGTTTTGACGTTTGCAATGCACACACATATTTTTTATTTACATTTTTAACCTTTTTTTATTTATTTTTATATTCTTGTTTATTTACACTTTTAACCGATCAGGAAGCATTGCTGTCCTGGCAACCAACCACAGTTTCTTATTTCGGACAGTTTCTTATTTCGGACAGTTTCTTGACCAAAACAGTCTACTTTGTAAACAAATCAACTTAGATTCGGAGTCTAATGTTATCAAGAAAGGCAGACAACAGGCTGAAATGGGTAGACTTGAAGCTTGAAAACGATCATGAATATTGGTTGTGTGTAAATCTATGTAGAAGTAACTGGCAAAGCACACAAAAACGTACACAAACACATACACTTTGTTTCAGAATATCAACAATAATTACACAACCACTAGTAACTGATCTTTTCTCATATTGCCAAAGCTTTTTGATTGTAAAATTTTTGAGGCACAAACACAACCACTCACACCGTCAATTTTGAGCAACAACATGCGGTCCACATCTCCGTTGAGACAAAGCCTTCAACACATTGAAGGCAATGTTCTCGAGTAATTTAGAATGATAACAAAACAGCGATTCCCTTTTTTTTTTTGAAGGTGTCTTTTTTTTTTTTTTTTTTTTGAACTAACCGAAGATTTGTACATTTGATCAGATAGCGTGCCTGGTTAAGTGTCTTGTTTGATAATGGCTCAATGCCTATCAGGGTCAAAAAACATGAATAAAATAATTAAAACTTGAGGCAACTAACTTTGAGAAATTGAGCAGACACATCTATACTGAACTTTACAAAAATTTTGTATTTCTCTTACTATCACTTATAACGCTTTTAAATTTTTTTTAGCCATTTACATCAGAATTTTTATTTATTAACAGCGACATGTCTAGAATAGCAATGCTGAAAACGTAAATAGTGCACTTGATGCACTAGCAGCCACTTGTAACGTGTTGAGTGTAAGATAAAAACAACAAGAGCATCAAAATTCTACCAGTTGTTGGTTTATATCCATTGTTATCATCTTTTAAAACATTTCTAAAAGTACAAAACAACAACAGCAACAAAAATATTTACAATGACATGAAAAAGTTAGCCCAGTCGAATTTTTAATTTGGAATAGGTAAATCACAGTAACTAGACTCAGAAATACAAACAGTTCAATTTTTTATATATAATTTCACCAATCTTGTACGTTGTTGTAGTATTAAAAAAAAAAAAAGCATACACTAAAGTTGTGTTATAGAGGTACTGCACCACTTTTGGTGTTTACCTGTCATGGTGTTTTTTTTTTCAGCCAGTCTCCCCAAAAAAGTTTAAGGTTTGCCATGAGAAAAATTTGACCCATCCACTTTCAAAGATTTATAACT
>JAKVQX010000565.1:0-14407 GCA_030463015.1 Geotrichum citri-aurantii
GGACGCAATCTACTGTACTGGTAGTCTATTACAGTAGATTGCGTCCACACTGATAGGTGTCTATTACAGTAGATTGCGCCCACACTGAGAGTCTGCTATTACAGTAGATTGCGTCCACACTGAGAGGTGTCTATTACAGTAGTTTGCATCCACACTGAGAGTCCGCTATTACAGTAGATTGCATCCACACTGAGAGTCTGCTATTACAGTAGATTGCATCCACACTGAGAGTCCGCTATTACAGTAGATTGCATCCACACTGAGAGGTTATCCAAAAAAAATCAACTGAAATTTGATAAATTTAAAACAGATATTTAAAGCAAACCAAGTTTACCGCCCAGCAAGGCACTTTCAACAAATGACCGTGATGGTATTTGATAAGATGATTATGGCATAAGTTTTGCTTTAAGACTAAAAAAGTGAAGAAAATATATATATAGTTAAAGCAGGACGTACACTTCAAAATCTAGAGAGAAGAGTTCTTACTACGTTTTCAGACCAACTATGACAAAAGCTTCATTTGCGTCTGCTGTTTTTACAAAATTTAAACTGAACTTAAATTTTTTTAACTTTTGTTTGGTCTTGATTCAAAGAGAATGGGTAGTGGCAGTAGTAGCGAGTGTTAACAACACTCTCTCAAAAAAAAAAAAAGCATGTTAAAAAGTGTGTAACACAGCTTGAATATATCTCTTTATGGCTGTGTTCATATTTAAATTTCACATAAAATTAAACTGATGCAATCTACGGTATTTGAGATAAGAAAAAAGAGAAATTTAAACATGTTCGTAAATTATGTTAGAGAGGTGGACAAATCAGTTGAATGTCCTTCCAGCAAAAAAAAAAAAAAACTAACAAACACAAAAAATTAAACACCATGAAAACAACAATATGCAAGAAAATAGAAGACATCAACTCCAAACACACACACACACACGCTTGTCTTAATAAAACTTTTTTTGTATGGTTTTTTTTTCAACGCGCATGTGTGTGAGCCGGTTTCAGTATTTGCTGATGGTGCCTTAACTTCACATAATTTTCATTCATGATAAATGAACTGAATATAAGACAAACTATGACAGAGCTTTTTAGTAGTAAAACAACTTATTGGCAGATAAAGCAAAAGCTGGTTAAATTGAAAAATTTTAGATCAATAGTAATCATGGAGTACGAAGACCCTGTTAAAGGTCAATAGGAATTGGGCTCGTCAGACCAACACCGTAACATTTACATTTTCAATATCCTAATCTATTTTTCATGATTTAGTTATTATGATTGTAACAAAGGTTGTTATAATTTAAAAGAAGAATAAAATCAAAAAAAAAAGATTTATTTGTTTATAAACAAAGAAGACTACCGGGAATCACAACCAAATAAACAAAATTGAGTATCATAAGTTAGTTAAAAGGTAGTTTTCTTAGTACGGGGTTCTTAATCATGTAACAGGATTGTTAGTTCTCAGAGTCTCCGAAAGATTTTCAATTTGTATTTTTAATTACTAATTGGGACCCGCACTAGGGACACGAACTGTTTTCTGTAGAGTGCACTGCCAAAGAAAACACTTAATATTGGTCTTTGTACATGCACGGCCTACAAAAGACTATTCAATTGTGCAATGTTACAATTGCAACAATGCTTATTAAGAATAGTAAAATCTCCTACTAATAAAAGAGAGATGCATGGTATGCTCTTAAGTAGCTTTGCTACCTGAACTTTTTAAGCTAAGCTTTACTGCTTGTAGACCAAATCACTTAAGAGAATCTTACTTGACTTTTCGACTAACATGAATCACTGGAAATGATCTATCAGCACAAAGAGTCTCGTTAAACTCAACTCAAGGAATCCCGTTGAATCAAAACTAGGAATTTCATGGAATTCAATTCAAGGAATCTCATTGAATTCATAAGGTATTAACATCAATAAAGAAAAATACAAAAAACGAAACTAATAGCCAATGGTAGTAGGGCTCGTCAGACTTACTCCGTTACAATGATAGTAAACTAATAGTTACAGTAGATTACAGGGACATCGTTTAATAACAAAAGTTTTTAGAGATTTTTAGAAAAATAATTGTCTATGTTTAAAAGTTACAAGAACAATAAACTGTTTTTAATATGTAAAGATTGCTTTTTATTCAGCTTGATATTAATTGTTTGATTGTAATTTCACGTAGTTTCTTTAACAAAATTTACACAAATCTTGAAATACACAATTAATTTTTTTTTTGTTGATTAGTTTTGGTTCTCATTGCAAATATAATCTTGTTGTCTCTAAAGCTGTTTTTGACTTGTGATTCAATTTAAGTGTTTGTGATGATTTCTCAATTTTGTAGGCAATAGACTTTAGTACTTAAAATATCTAACATAGTAGAGTAAAAATATACTCAATTTCATTTATAGCACGTGACTAGAGCACAAATCTTTCTTTGTTTTTACAGTTGTGTCAGAAAATCCTCGAACCCATACCCTACCAGCATACATTTTGCCAGGCTCGCCAGTGAATCCGATGCCTTCATTGGCCAATCCTTTCTGTCGTTGCCCAAAAAAAAAAAAAAACCTTTTTCATTTACAGTTTTTCTCTCACTTTTCCTTCCTTTCCCTTTTCCTTCTCTTCAACATTAGTTTGTTTTTCTCTCCTCAACATTACACATAACTTCTACTTTGACAAGATGATTTCTTCTGTTCTTCGTGTTGCTGCTGTAAGTTGAAATTTTTTAATTTTTGATGGAACGGAACGGATTTTTATTTTGGGATTAAGGTGGTGGTGTAGTTCTGGCTTGTTTTTTTTTTTTCTCACTCCAATTGGTGGTAGGCACGTGCAATAGCATTGGGCGGTCGCCCCAGGATGAACTTCACAAACCGGTCAATCACATTTAAAAAGTCGATATAATACACTTTTCAAACAATGGACTATGAAATTGCGATTATGGTCTGGAAAGTGGTTTTTCATCTCTCTCTTTTTTTCTACTGCTTTCGTGCGCTCGACATGTTGTTAATTTGGTTTGGTGGACTTGACTGGACGGCTGAAGAAAAAGCTATTGGCCATTGCTCGACAAAAATGCCTACGACAATTAAGACAATCATAAATTGAAGTGAAATAAAAGCTCTACGGTATTTGGCATCGGTCTTGTATACTACTCAGTTTAGTTCTGCGATCGTCTGTACTGTAATCTTTCGATTATAGTTCAAGTGTTACTTTGAACATTATTGAAATTTCACGATTTTGAGTTTGTCGGCCTCGACCCAATCATCTACGTCAACCATAAAATTATCGGCATTGCGTTTACCCCGGCACAAATACCTTGCCTATTCTCTCTATTAGAACCCTCGAAGCCGCACGAAACCATCTCCTAGTCTTTCTTTTTTAGATCCTGACTTGATGACCTGTCCCGTTCTTGTGTGTGTGTGTTTTCTTTTTTGTGCTAACAGCGTTTTCTAGCGTCGCGCCCCCGTTATCGCTCGTCGTAACATCTCTTCCACTGCCGTTAGACGTGCCGACCTCATCCAGGACCTCTACGTCAAGGAAGTTAAGGCTTTCAAGCCTGCTGCCCTTTCCGCCTCTGACGCCGCTGCTTCCGTTAAGTCTTGGTCTTCTCCTGCTGCCCCTGCTGCCCCCGCCGTTGAGGGTGACATTGCCGCTGAGCTCGCCGAGTACGAGTCCCAGGCCGTCGAAGTCGAGTCTGCCAAGCCTGCCGATGCTTCTGCCAACGCTGAGGTCGAGGACTGGTTCGTTATTGAGGAGGTCAACGACATTCACCACTAAGCGGATTTAGCATTCAAACAAAGAAAAGAAAAGAAAAAAAATGCAATCTGTATAGATTTTTTTTTTTTGTAAACCTACTACCTATCCTGAATAAATGTTAATGCATCAATGATTGAATGTTGTCTGTGAACGGTTTTTTTTTGTGTGTGTGTTTGGAGCATGGTTAACTGATTTTCGACCTGTTCGAGGTAAATTTTTTCCAATATTCAATTATAAGTGTAAGGAGTGAATCTTCTGTACAATAATAGCCAAGAGAAAGAAAGATAACTGTAGTGGTGATCAAAACTTATTAAATTTTCAGCCAAAAAAAAGAGAATTAATGTCCATATTAATTAGTTTTTTAAAAAAATCTATTTATACCAAATAAACATTGCATTAACTTTTCATTTGGTCCCCCGGATCAGGTCTCGTTTGTACAATTAAAGGATTTTATTTCTTTCTTTATCTCTTTTTTTTAAAAAAAAAGTTGAATAAAAACCATTTAGTCAAAAATATAACAAAATAAAATAAAACAAAAAAAAACTATGCATTATAATCGCCATACACCATGGACGCTTCGTCCAAAACCCGCAGCCCCCCATCCCTCTTTCCCTTGAGAAAGTAAGGAAATTAAAAAAAAAGAAAAGAGAAAAAAAGAAAAACTAGAAAAATTCGAAAAGCTAATCCATATCTACTCTACAAGTTTCTGCTTTTGCATCACTTCGCTGAGCTCATTACCATCTTTGACCATCAAAAAGTACTTGGCAGGCTTGCCATCAGCAGCAGAGGTGTCTGCAAAGTCAATTACCTGGACCTGGTTCTTGACGTTCTTGTACTCGAGCTGGCGCTGCAGCGACACGTTGAGAATGACGCGGCCAGAGCCCTCGGCCCGCACAACCGCGCGCGAGCGGCGGCGCCCGGACGCCGCGTCTGGCGCGCGCTGCGTCAGGATTCGGAGCACTCCCAGACCCAGCTTTTCGAATCCGCCATCGGCATTGGCCTTGAACACCTTGGCCCGCTTCTCGTAGTGAGCGTCTTCCTCTTCCTCGCCAGGCCCTTTCTGCTGGCTCAGATCCTGTGACTGAGTATCAGAGGGCGTGTCCGTGGGTTCGCCATCGGTACTAGCCGCGGGAGTCGCAGCAGAAGCAGCAACAGCAGGAGCAGGAGCGGGTTTAGCAGCACCGAACGAAAAGGCGCCAGTCGAAGAAGCCGCAGGCTTGCTAAATGAAAATGCAGGCGTTGTAGAGGCCGCAGCGGCATCAGTGGTGCTGGTGCTAGTTGCACCGAATGTGAAGGGTTTAGTACCAGTAGACGCACCAAATGATAACGCAGGCTTGGCGTCGTCCTTCTTCTCAGTCGCCGCCGCAGACGCGCCAAATGAAAAGGCCGGCTTCGTGGCTTCACCTCCGGAAGAAGCAGCGCCAAATGAGAACAAGGGCTTTTTAGAAGCGCTGGATTCGGTGGTGCTAGCAGCAGGGGTGGCTGCCGCACTGAACGAGAAAGCAGGCTTGTTCTCAGTAGTCGTGGTGCTGACAGCAGTTGGTGCAGCAGCAGTGGTGGTGCCGAACGAAAAAAAAGACGTCTTGGCACTGTCAGTGCTGGGCGCCGGAGTTGCGGCACCAAAAAGCGATGAAGACGCGGCCGGCTTGTCGGCGGTCACAGTGGCAGTAGCACCAAACTTGAAGGGTGTCGCGGCAGGACTAGCTCCGGAAGCACCGTTGCCAACACTGAACCCAGGTTTGGAGGTTTCAGTTTTACTAGTATCCAAAGCTGCAGGAGCCGAAAAGTTGAACGCAGGTTTTGCGCTGTTTCTGTCAGTGCTACCAGCACCAGAAAACTGGAATGCAGGCTTATTGTCACCGGTGGTATTGGAACCGCCGAAAGAGAATGCTGGCTTGGCAGACTCAGTAGAAGCAGCAGAAGTCTCAGTGGGTTTGCCAAATGAAAACAATGATGGTGTGTCCTTCTTCTCCTCAGGCTTGGAAGCAGCTGGAGCGCCAAAGGAAAACGCAGGAGCAGCCTTGTTGTCAGCCTTCTGATCAAAGCTGAAAGACGACTGCTTGGAGGTGGGCAGGCTGTTGAGAGTGAACTGAGGTCCCTTAACTTCGATCTCGTCATCTGAGTCGTCAGAGAACTCCTCCTTCTCGCGTTTAGCTCTTGCATCGGCTTCCTTGCCAAACAGGAATGGGCCCTTAGATTTGGTTTTTGGTAGAGCGCCCATCGTGAATTGCGGTCCCTTGACCTCAATTGGTTTCTTATCCGCCCCCTCATCATCATCAGACATTTCTTCGTCAGAGTCCGAAGCGGCTTCAGTGGTGGTAGTGGCGGTAGGCTTGGCAGCAACCGGGGTAGGAATTGGTGTCGATGACTTTATTGTTTTAGCATACTCAATGTATTTTTGCAGTGTGAGAGTCATGTCACCATAAACATTGGTTTTGATATTACGCTCGACGGCTTCCTTCAGATTCTGGTTCAATGCAATGAACTTGAGCTTTGTTTCGTCTTCCTCAGTCTGTGCGCTGTTCACCAAAGGTGCCGTGCTCGTAGTAGCCTTGCTGTCAGAAACCGGCGCGGACTGGGCCGGTTTGTTAAAGCTAAATGAAGATGCGGATGGAGACTCTGTAGAGCCAGTGGGTTTGCTAAAGCTGAAAGATGACGTAGGAGCCTCAGATATCTTAGTGGTAGCGGCGGCGGGTTTGTTAAAGCTAAAGCTAGGAGTGGCGCCTGTCTCGACTGGCTTGCTAAAATTGAAGCTAGGTGCTGTGGCAGGAGTTGAATCTGCTGTGGTATTAAAGCCAAACGTGGTGGATGGGTTTTCGGTCTTCTTTGCAAAATTGAACAACGGTGCTGCAGGAGAAGCAGTAGCGGAAGCAACGGGCTCACTGGTAGAAGCAGCTGCCGGCTTGGAAAAGCTGAAAGACGAAGAAGGTGCAGGGATATTCGTGGGTGTTGAGCCAAAAGCTGCAAAGGGATTGGACTTGCTAGGAGCTGCTGGCGAAGGCGTAGCACCAAACGATGCAAACGGGTTCGACGCCGGGGAGGGTGCAGTAGATGTGGTGGTGCCAGATCGTCGGGCGCGAGGTTGGGCGATTTTGCGGCCATTCATAACAGCGCTGCTAGCTTTAACAACGGGGTCTATTTGGTCACGAGGGTTTTCCTCATTTCCGTCTTCATATCTTTCCCGCGTTAGTTCACTACCTGGTGCTCGTTTATACATTTTTATTTTATTTTTGAAGTGCGCTTTTTGATGTTTACGCTACGGAAGGTTGTTCTGATGTTTTTTTGAATTTTTTTTTTTTCCCATTTGTTTTCATCAGGTTGTTGTTTATTTGACTTTGAGGATGGAAAAAAACAAAAGCACTTATTACTTGAAATATATGCTCTGATTAAATGTTTTATGTTAGAAAAAAGTCTTTTCTTAAAAAATATTTGTTAGGGTTTGTACCCTACTATTGAAACTTTAATTATTTCAACTTCCCAAAAAGATTGTTTGGGTTATGTTACAGTCACGTTTTTTCATTCCTAATATTACGCAAGCAAAAGACTGAAATATACTGAGAGCTTTTCAGTGTAACTTTCACCCCCAAGGCTAGGGTAACTGTACAGGAAAAAAAAAATTGGTCGTCACAGGAAAAAAAAATGAAATTCAATTTTTTTTTTTATTTTACCTCTTTTTTCTCTTTTTACTTTACGGATTTTTTATCTTTGTCGAAGCCTCATATAACATAAAAGTAGGTATCAGCAACATCATCAACGACTTTTTATTTTTGACGACTTTTGTTCTGAAAATTCTAACACCGTTTTTGCATCAGAATGCCTCCTAAAGTTCAACAATCCAAGGCTGCTAAGGCCGCTGCCGCTGCCGCTGGTGGTAAGAAGTCTAAGAAGAAGTGGTCCAAGGGTAAGGTTAAGGACAAGGCCCAGCACCACGTTACTCTTGAGCAGCCCCTTTACGACCGTATCTTCAAGGAGACCGCCACTTACAAGCTCGTCTCTGTTTCTGTCCTCGTCGACAGATTGAAGATTGGTGGCTCTCTTGCCAGAGTTGCCCTTAGAGATCTTGAGGCTAAGGGAGTTATCAAGAAGGTCATTAGTCACAGCAAGCAGTACACTTACAGTAAGTTGATTTAGCGATTCAGTTATAGTTTGTTGATCAGGATGCTAACATGTTTCTTTTCTAGCTCGTGCCACTTCCGAGTAAATGTAATGTACCATCTGTTTGTAATAATGAAAATTTTTCCAAGAACTATGATTTATGTGATTTCAAAACAAACAAGACCAAAGTCGACGAAGCAAGATTATAGAAGGGTTGGACTGATTGAGTAGAACAAACTAGATCGGTTTAAACATCTGTAGATATTTTTCAGATCAAGGAACCCTTAGACGTTATCATGAATGGGGCATTGCGGCGATGACAGCCTTGCAGACGACGAAACTTGCGACCATCTTTGATGCAGTCAAATGTTATTGAAAAGCCAATAAAACAGATCCAGGAACTCTCAATTCAGAGTCTTTTTCTGTGAGAAACTTTTAAATACACTCTGATCATTTCTAGATAAATGTTATTAAGACCATTTTCTATCAGTGTTAAGCTGACAGTTAATTATTACTGTTATGTTAATGTTTTCAAAAGATTTTTTTCTTTTCCCAGACAATCACAGACGTAAAACGATTTCACGCTCGACATATTGTTTTTTTTGGTCATGTGAGTAGCCCTAATTGAGCGAGTAAAATTTAGACCTAGGGTTACCCTGCCAGTTTTGACTATATAAAATTTTTCACATTGTGAAAAAAAAAACTTTTCTTCTCCTTTTAATATCGCTTTTCTTGAATCAGCAAGCGCAGTTTATGCGTAAATCTAAACTAAAAGGTTAGTAAAGCATTTATTAATTGAAACAAATATCTGTTTATCAACGAGATTGCATATCTGGAGTATTAGATGATTATACATTGATATATGTAAGTCTCTGAGGATGTATATGCAGGACCAAATAAACATAGGAATTCTTCGTTTATGATTTTTTTTCAGACGTTGGTAATCTGTTGATGGGCTAATGTCGATATTTGTTGATGTTTCGTTTGAACCATTTTCTAACAGTAATCTTTGCAGTATGTTTTTCAATTCAATCTAAATCTTTTTTGGATGAATCAAGTGATCTTTTATCTTTTTTTTTTATGATGAAGGTTTTCACAAACTTTTGTTCTGGCGAAGAGCTTGTTTCTATGTGCCTTGAACTAAACATGCATCACCATCTGAACCATTGATTTGATTTCAGACATGTTTTCTTGATTCATCCTTGAAAGCTGCAACTGTTCTAGAGAGCGTTGTTGCTAACATTCTTGTTTCAGAATATGAATTTTTAATTTTTAATTGGTTTAATTCACTGTCCCGCTTATGGTAAGTCTTTTTCGATTCACACAATGCGTTGACCAAGGAAAAGACAAACAGATTCAGTTATTACCACTTTCTCATTTTTATGATGAACACATTAGTTCTGCTTCTGACCACAATTCATGAAGATTACTATATACCAAAGCTCATTATTTCTGATTTTTTTGAGATTATGATAATAATTTTGATCTGTCTGTCTTTTTTTTTCCCTCGGTCAATAGCTTGTTTTCTGCACAGCTATTGGTTGAATTTAGCGCTAACTTAATATTTTTACAGATGGTTTGATTACAAGTTCATAAGGTTATTGTGACATAAGTGAAATCAATGAAAAAATTTTGTTCAAAAAAAATTTTCAAGTTGTAGAAAATAGTGAAAAACTCTTATGCTAAATTATAATATAATGGAGTGTTTTTAATTTAGAGAAACTATAGGTCTATACGTACTGCCTCGTATTGTTGCCTTTATGGGGGTAGTTCTACTAAGGTGGTGCAGGTTGCATCATCATGGATTTTTGGTTGACCAGCAACGATTAAAGATTTAAATAATTGAGCATTGTTATAATCATCGCACGTAACTAAGAATTTTTAAAACTTTTAGTTAGAAAAATCAGTCATGTGTCCTTACATCTAAAAGTTACTTGAGTTCTAATTTTACTTGAACAAGTCATTGTAAGATTTAGAAGTTCCAAAGGTTTTTTTAAAAAGAATTTGTATGTCCTCCGCTCTTCGATTACTCATTGTGTGAACGAATTTTTTTTTGTTACAAGCTGGGTAACACTTGAAAATAGGAGGACTTTAGCAGATTGTTGTTGATTTGAAAGACCAAAAAAAAAAAAAGGGAACGTCATTAAACAGATTAATTTTCTATTCATCCAATTAACTGGACAAATCAAACTGTAACTAATAAATAAATAAAAAAAACTGAAATCAAATAAAAGGCGTCAATGGAAGTTGTCAGGTTGGAGACCTGAGAACCTTAGTAATAAAAAAAAAGGGCTTTACACCCGAAGTTTTAGGGAAATCAAGAAATAGAAGTAATTTTTTTCACTACTCGTGCCATAGATTCTCGTGTGAATCACGGTCCCCTCTGTGGGTCTGAAATAGTACCCTGAAAATGTCGTGACAAAATTTGAAACGATACTTTTTTTTAATGTTTACGCATATTTTGAAGGCGTCTAAATCAAAACACTCTGAAAAACTTTTTGTAATGTAAAAATTTACCTGAAAAAGGACAATAACAAAACCAGATTTTCCATTTATTTACATGTATACTTGAAATGGTACGAATCAGTTTGTGTGTGGAAACAATGCATTATTGAGGTCGTTACCAACAACAATAGACGACAAACGAGTGCGGGAAAAAAAAGGTTTTTTTTTTATTTTCAATCCAAGTCAATTGCATGATAATCAGAAAAGCCAAGATATTATTTGTTTCTACCACGCAGCTCAAAATATTCTTGAGATTCTACACTGACTCTCCAAAATTTACAACTAAAAAAAAGAATAGAAAAATAATCTAAATAAAAGTAAAAAAAAAATTCAAAATCAAGTACTAATGGTCTATGCAATTAACACGCTCCCAGTTTTCACACTAGGCTTTTTCAAAAAAAAAAAAAAAAAAAGTGTTTTTTTTTTTTTGAAAAAAAATCAAGGAAAAAATTTGGAAAAAGAAAACGTGTTCTTCTAGGCCTGAGATCAAAGCAATTACTGCAATAATGGAATTGTTCGTCATGTTGGTGCATGCAAAAAAAAAAAAAAAAATGACGACTGCAGGAAACTAGTACAGCAGCAAACATTGCAGCCAGGCTGCCGTCATCATAATAATATGACAAGTTGTAACCGGCATGTATAAAAAAAATTACATCGAAAAAAATTGGAAAAACTGACAACAAAATTATTATATTTTCGTCAGTATAAATACTGCTATCTTTCCCTCGTTATAACCTCGCTTTTTCTTCTTTCCTCTTTTTTCTTCTTCTTCTTTTTGTCCATTGCAATCATTTCGATACGCTTTAAAATAACCTCGGATACCCCTGTCCCCTTTTTTCCTTCTCCCCACCAAAGAAAACATACCCTTTTGCACAATGGATTTCCTTAAGAATGCTATTTCTAATGCCGGCAATCAAGCCGCCGAGAATGCTGTCGTTGATCAGGCCTCTAATGCCATCAATAACGCCTTGGGCGGTAAGGATGCTAACTTTGTTGATCAGGCCTCTTCTTTTATCAAGCAGAACTTGAACAACAATGGTAACAACAACAACGACAACAGCAACAACAACAACAACAACAACAACGGTAACAACAACAACGACAACAACAACTATAACAACAACGATAACAGCAACAACTACAACAACAACGATAACAGCAACAACAACAACATTAACGATAACAACAACAACAACGATAACAACAACAGCAACGATAACAACAACAGCAACAACAACGATAACAACAACAACAACAACAGCAACGACAACAACAAAAACATTACTGTCCAACAGAAGACCACTGTTAAGACTGACTACGTTGACCAGGGTGTCTCCATGATTGAGGAGAAGGTTTTCAACATTTCTGCTGACAAGCAGAACCAGCAGACTAACGAGAAGATTGCTGGTTTTGTCCGTGCTGGCATTGAGAAATACACTGGTAACAACGGCAACAACAACAACTAAATTTGCCTTGTTGATCTAGATAAAATTTTCTCTTCCCCCTCCCTCCTATAAAAAACCTTTACATATGAAATTCAATGATATATATGACGTGCAATACAATTCTGTTTGAACTTTTAAATTTTTGTTAAATCATTCTCGTGATTTTGTACTGTGTAAGTTTGATGGGTCAGATTAAAGCATTAGGAAAATTGTTCATTTTTCACGCAGTTCATTGCTTGGAAATTTTAGCCTGAAAATAAAAAAATTCAATTTTTAAAAATAAAAAGAAAAAATTATATTTTTTTTCAAATTTTCAAAGATTTGAATTTTTGTACGAGGCTGTGCGATGGATTTCCAGCGTTCTTCAGACTTGAGACTTGTCTTTGTAAATTCTCTTTCGTTTGTTTAGCGATGATACCCCTTTATTTTTTTTTTGACTATTGTTGTTGTTGTTGTTGTTACCGTTGTTGTCGTTGTTGTTTTAAAGTCCAAAAATACTTTCATTCTGTTTAAGGCCTTTGTCTAATTTACTATTGATTGATTTATAAAACTGATTTATTTAAATCTATAGATCTATATAAATTTTTTTTTCATTTACCTTAACTCGTTTCTTGTCCCTTTTCTTTCTTTATAATCACTTTAATTCAGCCCCTTACGCTCGCTCAGCCAACCCCTTTCACAATATGTTTAAAAAAGTCGTTACGTCTGTTAAAACTGCCTGGAACAATGCGGTTGAAGAGTTTGAGCAAGACGACGGCACCAAGATGTTAGACGACATCACCAACAACAACAGCAACAACATCATCAATAACAACACGGCCGGCAGCTCAAAGCAGCATCACAAAATTCTCAGTAGCCGTGGCAGTCGCCAGAACCTGTTGAAGCGCAAGGCTACACTCAACAGCAACTTGGAGAACCTATCGCTGGGCGGCGACAGGCACCACCACAAGCGGCGGCGGTTTTTCGCGGACCTCAAGAGCTCCGTCTCGCGCGAGGCGCTGGCTAAACGCAGCAGCCCGAACATCAGCGTAGCGTTTCCTCTGACGACCGCTTCGCCGGATCCCGATGCAACTGATGCGGCAGCGGACACAACAAAATCAGCCACGACGGCCGCTCCTGCTGTGCTAAACCCGACATATTCGTCGCCCGTTTCGGTTTCTGGCGTTGAAGAACTAAAAATCCGTATCCACGAACTGGAGACGCTGGTTGCACAGAAGGACCATATCATCAAATACTTGCGCGAGGAGCTCACGAATCAGCACTCAAAGACACCGGACGCATCCGCAGCTGGCTTGAGGAGCATGCCCACCAGCAACAAAGAAAATAGCACATCCAACAGTAACAGCAGCAGGACTGGTAGTATCGGTAGTAATAATAATAATATAACCCTTGCCAGCAACAGCGACCAGGCGGTAGTCTCCCCGATGACGCCGTCCCGGGTTCTCCACACAAACCGGCCGATGAGCACCATATCGGTTGACAGCCGGTTTGACCGGATCATTGACCGCAGCTATTATAACAGTCCACTGACACACACAGCGTCGGTTGCATCTACCGTGACGCCAGGCCCACGCACGTCTGCAAGTCGAAGAAACGAGGTGTCATTCGAGGTGCTCAGCCCTATAGCAATTGATCTTGATAAGTTTATTTCTACCAATGATCCCAAGTCAACAGGGGCTGCAACAAAAACGGCAACGCGTATGGACCAAGACATTTAACGGCGGTGGAAGCAAAAAAAGCCTTGTTGTTGTTGGTAGCTATTAGGAGCTAGCTGATAGCTACGCGTTGATAGTCAGCATGAAGGCCGTACCCTCGCTGTAGTTTGAAGCCGGTTTGGGTTCAAATAGGGGTGAATTTGAGCCATAATTTGCTTAGAAAGTAAAGTGAATTAATCCACTTTCTCTCTGTCTCAGTTTACAAGTGTCCCATTACCGAGCGAAATTAATTTGATAGTTTCGATAGAGAGAAAACCAAACTCAGTTTTTTTTTTTTTTTTGTTTTTTGGTGTGAGAGTGTGCTTCTACAAAGCGCGAGTATTTGGAAGGGGAAAAAAAAAAAGTCTCATAAACCAAATTGCTAATTACTGATTTCAAGGGTCTCAATGTTTAAAGTTCCTGGAACTGAAAACATCTTTTTTTTATTTATTTTAATTTTCACTTTTTTTTTAATTTTAGTTAATAGTTTTGTTTTAATTTTTTATTTACAACTATAGTTAATTCAGGTTTTTTTTTTTTTGTTTCTTTCTTTAATTGTTCTTATTTTTGTTTCATTTGATTTATAGACAATTTAAAAAAAAAAAACTGATATAAGTTATTATACTTATTATTTAGCGAGAGTCCACTCTAAATCAAACTAATAATTAACTATATAAAGACACAAAATAGATAACACCAACAACAATCACACAGTAATTATGACGCTAATAGTTATTTTTTTTTAAAAAAAAACCGTTTGACTTCATCGGAGCTTGACACCAGTGTTCTACTTGATACTAAGAAGGGCATTGAAGCGGTAGTCAAGTTTCTCGATTCGTTACCGCACCTACTCAATTGATGGTCAGCTCAACAGCATAGTCTGCCAAGGTTTTACCGCCATGCCCTCCCACTTTTTCTAACACACTGTAG